>PVJA010046923.1:0-14897 GCA_004027025.1 Myocastor coypus
GTGGAGCTTGGGCTGGAGGGGTTCAAAAAAAAAAAAGGGGGGGGGCAGGGCGAGGAAAGGGAAGGTAGGCCAAGTATCCTGACCCAGCTGGCTGGGATTCGGGTCTGGGCTGGAACAGGAAGTTAGTCGCGGGAACGCAGAAGCGGGGCAGAGGGGCGCAGGGAGCTTACCCGCAGCG
The DNA here is from genome assembly GCA_004027025.1 of Myocastor coypus. Taxonomy (NCBI): domain Eukaryota; kingdom Metazoa; phylum Chordata; class Mammalia; order Rodentia; family Myocastoridae; genus Myocastor; species Myocastor coypus. Next base: position 179 of record PVJA010046923.1, read on the forward strand.
GGTGCGCAGGCTCAGCTCCCAGCGGTGCTATTTCTCTTGCATGTACTTAAGCATGACCTATGGACATGTGGTCTATTTTAGGAAATGTCTCATGTGAAGCTGAAAAAATGTGGATTCTGAAGTGGTTGGGTGCAACACTCTGTGTATGTCCACTAAGTCCAGTTGTTTCAGGTTCCGGTTGAGATCTGATACTTCTTTGCTAATTTTTTTGTCTCTTTGGCCTATCTTTTTAGGCTAAAGAGCTGTTAAGATTGCCTGTTAAGGCTTTCACAGAAAGCAAAATGGCCAAGCAATGGCCGTGACTCGTCCCGAAGGCTGACACTAACAACAGTTCTACAAAGTACTGCCTATGGTCCCAAATTTAACCCTGAGGGGATTTGACCCTGGAAGATACCAAAAAAAAAAAAAATGTTTAGTTATACAGGTCTTGCTTCAACTTGCCCTTGACCACCCAGCAAGAAAAAAAAAATGCTTAATTAGAATGCACGAAACGCAGAGCTAGATTGGTGAGATGAGCTTTAGGAGGCTTAGATTCAAAAGCCTGCAACATCACAAGCTTTACTGGTGGCCCACTGCAATTGCAGAACATTTGACTGCGTATGTATCTGCTTCCTCTTAGTCCAAAGAGAAGTATATTCTTTTCCTTTTTTTTTTTCTAAGCAACATCCATAGGGAGATGGGTCATGCCCACACACTGTACTCTGTAGAACAAGTGTGAGGACAATATGCAATATGTCAACTTTCAAAGAAAAGTAAGGGGAAAAGAAAAAAAAAAGTAATGTTGATTTAGAAGGGTTAATGTTTAATTGTTTGATCAATCTTATATACCTATATGTATTCATCTAAACTGATCTGATGATGAAAATATCTAATATAACCATTGTAAAATTGAAACTTAAAAAAAGTTATCTGATAGTTTAAAAAAAAATCGCCTGTTAAGGCTGTGGTATTGGATAGTATTGGATATTAGATTTTTTTTTTTTAAAGATTTTTATTTATTTATTCTTGTTTCAGAACTTTTGTTTATTTATTTTCACGGCCGGCTCAGCCTGCCCCGGTGGCAGGGCTGGCGCAGCATGTGGTGCCAGGGATCGAACCGCAGTCCCTGCAGCCGCCCCACAAGCAGGCGCTTTAGACCACTGAGCCATCCCACCGGGCCCAATTTTTTTTTTTTTTTTTTGTGGGACAGGGAATTGAACTCAGGCCCTTAGGCTTGTCAAGCAAGCACTTATCCTACTGAGCTATTTCCCCAGCCCCCTTGGATATTAGATTTTTCATGTCCCTTAAGGTTTGTTTTCTATAACTTGGTGCTCTCATGTTGGGGGAATACATATTTATCAGTGTTACCTCTTAATCTTGAAGTTTTCTCCTAATCAGTATGCAGTAGCCTTCTTTATTTCATTTGACCAATCTTGGTTTGAAGTTTAGAGTGTCTGCAAACAAGATTGCTATCGCTACTTTTCTATGAGGTGTTGGAGCATGTAGTATTTTTTCCATCCTTTACCTTTAAGCCTATGAGTTCTTTATAAGTTAAGTGCGTTTCTTGTATACAGCATATGATTGGGTTTTGCTTCCTTATCTGCTGTGCCAGTCTACTTCTTTTAATTGGAGAATTGAGTCCATTTACATTGATGGTTATAATTGAAATGTATTGATTTATTATTGCCATGAGTTTTACTTACTACTGTTTACCACTTTTTCTCCTGTGTTTAATTGGTTGCTCTATTTTCTGGGTTTGTTCTGTTCTCTGTTGAGTTGGGTCCTTTTGGTCCCTCTGTAAAATGCTTTTTAGTATACTTTGTAGGACTGGCTTGAAACTCTTTAGTTGTTCTTTGTCAGGGAAGTATGTCACTTCTCTTTCATACTTGAAAGAGAGTTTTGCTGGGTTATAGCAGTCTGGGCTACAATTTGTTTTCATGGAATACTTGAAGCACTCTGCTCCATGCTCTTCTTAACTTCATGGTTTGTGAAGAGAAATGTACCATTATTCTGGTGGATCTTCCTTTAAATGTGACCTCTTTCTTTTCTCTAGCAACTTTTAGTACAGTATTCTTCTGCTGCATTTCTGGGATCTTGACTGTTATATATCTGGGTGTGTTTTCAGTTGTGTTGATGTTATTTGGAGTTCTATATACTTGAGTTATTTGAATGTCAGATTGTTTTCTCAAATTTGGGAAGTTTTCTGCTATTACTTCTGCCCATATTCTTTTTATATCATTTGTGTTGACTCCTTTCTCGTCAATTGCTACTAATCTCCCGTTGTTCATTTTTGTATCATCTTGTAGATGTTGAATTATTTTTTCCTTCATTCTAGTTGTTTTTAAGAGATTCTTTCATACCTTTTCACTTGTTGCAACTCTGTCTTCAAGATCTGAGACTCTATTTTCACTTTCATTCAGGAGAATCAACAACTGGGACCTCCTGTCAGCTTGTGATTGAGATTTTATTTTTCTTGTATATCTCTTTGAAACTGTTTCATGCAATCTACTTCTTTCCTATATTGCTCAATCAGGGAATCCATCATTTTTCTATTCTCCTCTAATTTTTTATCAATGTCTTCTTTAATAGTACTGAAGTCTCTCATTATAGTTATCCTTTCTATCTCTAGTTCAGAGATTATTTCTGCTCTGTTCTCCTTTTTACCTTTCTGTAGTTGTTCCCCTTCTTTAGGTGCTATTAATTTAGAGACTTTTTTTTAACTTCAGTAGTTATTTCTGCTCTTGTTTCCTCTATACATTTCTGAAGTTGTTTTTCCACTTCAGGGTCTATTAATTCATGCATTTTTTTTTTTTTTTTTACTTCAGATGTTATCTCTGATCTGGGTTGCTTTATATGTTTCTGCACTTCTCTTTCTACCTTGGATGCTACTGATTCAGAGATTTTTACTGCATGATTCCCATTTTCTTCCATGGTAGTGTTTCCTGTGTTTGTTTTGGGTGGACTCAGAACCTGGGATTGGATCCTGCTCCTTGTCTTTATCATTTTTTGTAGCAGTGATCTCTGCACTTTGATGAACTTTTACAGTTAGTACCTGTCTAAATTTGGATCTGGAGCTTGTTCCCCTGAAGATGTGTCTGGCTGCAAGGCAGAGCTCAGGCAGCTGGCTACCATGAGGCCCCATGGGTAGGGTCAGTGATTGGACATGTGGGGATGGTAAGTGGCCATGTGGGGACTGTGTGTGTAGTTGGGGTTCGGGGAGTTGTAAAGTTGGGGGATGAATTTGGGCTAAGAGAGTTCTTACATGGCCGTGAAGGTGTGTGGAATTGGAGCTCCTGCTGTTGATGAGTCAGGGGATGTATGTCGGCTGATTCCGCAGGTTGGCCCAGTCAGGATGGTGGGTGGGGTCCGGGCTGGAGTTCAAGTATGGTGCACAGGTCCAGATGGAGTTCAGCGATGGCGGTTCAGTCGGAGGCTGGAGTTTGGCTTGGACACTGTGCAACCAGCTGGAATCTAGGTGCTATTAATTTAGAGATGTCTTTTCTAACTTTAGAGATTATTTCTGCTCTGGTTTCCTCTATACATTTCTGTAGTTGTTTTTCCATTTCAGAGTCTATTAAGTCATGCATTTCTTTTTTTAATTCAGGTGTTATCTCTAATTTGAGTTGCTCTATATGTTTCTTCACTTTTCTGTCTACCTCAGATGCTATCAATTTAGAGATTTCATCTGCATGATTCCCATTTTCTTCCACGGTAACATCTCCTGTATTTGTTTTCAGTGGACTCGGTACCTGAGATTGGATCTTGCTCCTTGTCTTTATCATTTTTTATATTGGTAATCTCTGTATTTTGGTGAAGTTATGCAGTTAGCACTATCGTAATTTGGGTCTGGATCCATCAAGCTTGCTCCCGTCCAGATATGCCTGGCTGCAAGTTGGAGCTCAACTGGATGGTTACCACAAGGTCCCTTGGGTCGGGATGGTGGTCAGCCATGGTGTGTGGCCACGTGGGGACGTCCAGTGGTGTCAGGGTTCAGGAAGTTGTCGAGATGAATGAGGGCTGAGAGAGTTCTTACCTGGGGGTCGTGAGACCTGGTCAGTAAGGTGGGTGGAATTGGAGCTCGGGCCCTTGATGAGTCAGGTCATGGATGCAGCTGAGGCAGCCGTGAGGCCCAGCTGGGATGGCAGGCAGAGTCCTAGCTAGAGTTCTGGGTCCGGATGGTGGGCGGATCCGAGCTGGAGTTGTGGGTTGAGATGGTGGACAGGTCCAAGCTGGAGCTTGGGCAGGCCTCCGCGGACTACCTTGAGATGGCTGGTGGGAGTGAGCTGCCATTCTGGGTCAAGATGGCGGGTGGGTCTGAGCTGGAGTTCTGGGTCAAGATGGTGGGGAGGTCCAAGCTGGAACTCAGGCCGGCCACACCGGGCTACCTTTGGATGGTGGGCAGGTGTGAGCTGGAGTTCTTGGTGAGGATCTATAAGACAAATCTTAATGGACATCAAAAATATATCCAATACCACGGGAGACTTCAAACCCCTTCATCCCAAAAATATAGGTCAAGAAGACAAAAAAATTAGCCAAGAAGTCACAGAACTGAAGCAGATCTTGGAACAACTAGACTTGGAGAACATGCACAGAGTGTTCCACCCAACCACTTCTGAATACACATTCTTTTCAACTGCATATGGGACATTTTCCAGAATAGACCACATATTAGTGCATAGGTCATGCTTAAGTATATGCACAAAAACAGAAATTACCCCATGCATAATATCTGACCACAGTACAATGAAATTGGAAATAAATGACAAAAGAAGCCACAAGAACACCAGAAATACATGGAAATTAAGCAACACGCTTCTCAGCAACCAGTGGGTTACAGATAAATTTTTTTTAAAAATTAAACAATATCTACATTTTCATGAAAATTGAAGCACAACCTAGCAGAATTCATGGGATGCAATCAAAACAGTTCTTGGAGGGAAATTTATAGCTCTGAACTCACATAATAAGAAGGCAGAACAGGAACAAATAAATACTCTAATGCAACAGCTAAACTGACTAGAAATGGAAGAGTAAAGGAAATCAAAAGCCCAAACACAGGAAGATATTATAAAGATTACAGCAATAATTAATTAAATCAAGACAAAGAAAACAATACAAAGAATTAAAGAATCAAAAAACTGATTCTTTGGAAGATTAAATAAAATTGATAAGCCCCTTTCTAACCTCATCAAAAAGAAGAAAGAAGGGACTCAAATTCAAGCAATAAGGAATGAAAAGGGCGAAATTAGTATAGAACCAGCTGAGACTCAGAAAATCATGAATAGCTACTTTGAGAATCTTTACTCTCAAAGAATTGAAGACACAGATGAAATGGACAGATTCCTAGAAAGGTACAAATTACCAAAACTGAATCAAGAAGATAGAAGATATCTTAAAAACAGTCAGTGAAATACAAAATGTAATAAAAAGCCTATCAACAAAGAAAACTCCAGGCCTGATGGATTCACCACTGAATTCTACAAGAAATTTACAGAAGACATAATCCCAATACTCCTCAAGCTCTTCAGTGAAATTGAAGAGGAAGTAATCCTCCCAAAATCATTCCTAGAGGCAAGTATTACACTGATACCAAAACTAGAGAGAGACACAACTAAAAAAGTGAACTACAGGCCAATTTCTCTCATGGACATAGATGCAAAGATCTTCGATAAAATCCTCACCAATAGAATACAGCAAATCGTCAAGAAGATTATACACATACCAGGTAGGACTCATCCTAAAGATGCAAGGATGGTTTAATATATGCAAATCTATAGTACAATATATCAATAGAACCAAAACCAAATACCACATTATCATCTCAATTGATGCAGCAAGGGCTTTTGGCAAAGTCTAAAAACTCATCAATGTTGAAAGTGCTACAGAAAATCAGAATCAAGTGCCTCTACCTCAATCTGATAAAAGGCATCTATGACAATCCAATGGCTAAAGTAATTCTAAATGGGGAAAAGTTGAAGTCTTTTACTCTGCAATCTGGTACAAGGCAAGAATGTCTTCTATCACCACTCCTATTCAATGTAATTCTGGATTCATTAGTTCTACCCACTAGATGAGACAGAAAGAAAAGGAATAAGAATAGATAAAGAAGCCGGGTGTGGTGGCACACACCTGTAGTCCCAGCACTTGGGAGGCTGGGGCAGGAGGGTCACTGTGAGTTCGAGACCAGCCTGGGCTACAAAAGTGAGTTCAAGGCCAGCCTGAACTGCATAGTGAGACCTTGTCTCAAAAAAAAAAAAAAAAAAAAAAAAAAAAAAAAAAAAAAAAAAAAAAAAAAAAAAAAAAAAAAAAAAAAAAAAAAAAAAAAAAAAAAAAAAAAAAAAAAAAAAAAAAAAAAAAAAAGATAAAGAAGAAGTTAAATAGAGGAGAGGAAAGAAGGGCTAGTAAAAAGGATCAAGAAATATATCTATCCACACCAATTCTCCATGATGAATGTATTTATTATTTATTATAAATGTATACTAATAAAACTTTTCAATTATATATATATATATATATATATATATATATATAGAAGAAGTTAAACTATCATTATTTGCAGATTACATGATAATCTACTTGGAAGACCCAAAACACTCCACCAAGAAGCTACTAGAATTAATACACAAATTCAGTAGCATAATATGATACAAAGTCACCACATAAAAGTCAATAGCATTCCTCTATACAGATAACGAACACACCGAGAGAGAAATTAGAGCAGCAACACCTTTTATGATACCACCAAAGAAAATGAAATACTTGGAAATTAACCAAACAACAGAAGTAAAAGACCTTTTCAATGAAAATTACAGTACTCTAATAAAAGAGATCCTAAAGGATTTCAAAAATTGCAAAGATAATCCCTTCTCCTGGATAGGAAGAACCAACATTGTTAAGATGGCCATACTCCCTAAATTGTTATACAGATTTAATGCAAATCCTATCAAGATACTATCAACATATCTCACAGACCTGGAGAAATCACTGGTAAAATTTATTTGGAACCAAAAACAACCTAGAACTAGAAAGACAATCCTGGGTAACAAAGACAGGCAGGTGACATTACAATTCCTTACCTAAAGTTATACTACAATGCTACAGTGATAAAATCAGCATGGCATTGGCAAAAAATAGACCTGGGGATAAATGGAATAGATTAGAAGACAGAAGCTACTACAAACACACTCAGCCACCTTATTTTTGACAAAGTGGATAAATATACTTACTGGAAGAAAGACAGCCTCTTTAACAAGTGGTGCTGGAAAAACTGGCTCTCTACATGCTGAAAACTAAAACTTGACTCAGGTCTATCACCATGCATTAGAGTAAAGTCAAAATGAATTAAAGATGTAAATATTAAAAGAGAAACATTAAATCTTCTGGAAGAGAAAGTCAGGAGAATCTTGAAGACATTGGGGTACGTAAAGAGTTCATGGACAAAAATCAAAAGGCACTTTTAACAGTTGAGAGAGTCAGCAACTGGGACCTCCTCCAGCTAATAATTTTTTTCACCTCAAAAGAAATTACCAACAGAGTGAAAAGACAACACACAAATTTTGAAAAGATTTTAACTAATATGTATTCAGGCAAAGGTCTTCTATTTAGAATTTTTTTTTTTTTTGTGGGACCAGGGTTCGAACTCACGACCTTGCACTTGCTCAGCAGGCACTTGTGCCTCGGAGCTATCTCCCCAGCCCTTCTATTTAGAATTTATAAAGAGCTAAAAACATTAGGGTCCCAAAATTCAAAGATCCAATCCAAAAATGGGCATCTGAGATGAACACACACTTCTCAGAGAGAGAAATTCAACAAGCCTATAAATACATGAAGAAATGTATCATCACTAGCCATTTGTGAAATGCAAATTAAAACAACACTTAGATACCATCTCAGCCCAGAAAGATTATCTACCATAAAGAAATCAACCAACAACAAATGTTGGCGAGGCTGTGGGGAAAAAGGAATGCTTTTCCACTGCTGGTGGGAATGCAGACTGGTGCAACCATTATGGAAAGCAGTGTGGAGACTCCTTAAAAAACTAGAGCTGGAAATCCCATTCAATCTAGCTATCCCCCTACTGGGAATTTTCCCAGAAGAACTGAAAACATAGCACTATCTGTGCACCTCTGTTTATAGCAGCCGAATTTGTAATAACCAAATCTTGGAAACAAACAAAATGCCCATCATATGAAGTATGGTTGAAAAAGATGTGGTATTTTCATACAATGGAATATTACTCAGCTATAAAGGATGATAAACTCGAAGACTTCATATATAAATGGTGTATCCTGAACATATACTCATAAGTGAAATAAACCAGACCTACATGTGTAAATATTGTATAGGCTCCCTACTGTAAGAACTCAAAAGAAGAAATAAAAATGGAGAGGCATAACACAGGTAAATAGAAATCAAGGACTTGAGGGTTAAACAATGAAGTGACTGCAAGCAGAAAAGATAGGAAGCATGGCAGGGGCAAAGACCTGCACTTATATACACAGGATGAATTAGATAATGGTCCTAGTAATCTCCAAAATGTTTTTGACACTGAGGATAGCAATGTGTAACAGTAAAAATATGTTTGCAATGCCTGTCATTCTCATCTTTTAGATGTGTGCTGCTTCTAGTGTAATTTCATTTTTTTTTGGGGGGGTGGATATTTTCTTTTTTAAATTTAATATTTTTATTGTTTAAATTTAACAATGGTTATATTACATATTTTCATCATCAGATCAGTTTAGATTAATACATACAGGTATAGAAGATTGATCAAACAATTAAACATTAACACTTTTAAATCAACATTACTTTTTTTTCTTTTCCCCTTTCTTTTTTTTGAAAGTTGACATATTGCATATTGTCCTCACAATCGTTCTACAGAGTACAGTGTGTGGGCATGACCCACCTCCCTATAGATGTTGCTTAGAAAAAAAAAAAAGAGAAAGAATATACTTCTCTTTGGACTAAGAGGAAGCAGATACATACGCAGTCAAATGTTCTGCAATTGCAGTGGGCCACCAATGAAGCTTGTGATGTTGGAGGCTATTGAATCTAAGCCTCCTAAAGCTCAATCTAGCTCTGCGTTTCAGTTACTTTTATACTCTCTCTAAAGTAAATGGTTGGTTTACAAGAAAACAAAAAAGGGTACTAAAAGAGAGTAAGAGACTAGGAAAATGCCACAGGACTGATTGACTGGCTACAATTTTGTATATACTTAGATTTCTAAATGTCTGTGTAAAAATGTATAACTGCTTTTATCACATTCTATAGAAATTTGTTAGAACATCAATTATAGATTGAAAATACCAATTCCCAGTTGAGTCTAAGATGTGTGATACGCAGACAGACAATGATGTTATGCTAAAGTACCTATGTTACATAGTAATAGTATCACTAAGCTTTTTCTTCTGGAGGGTTAAGAATATAAGTTTTCAGACCAAAAATTGAAGAAAAAGAAGGGCTATAAAGATAGCCAATATTTTGGCCCTAGCCCCTCAAGATCAGTGAGGACTCAGGACATAGGAGAACCTGTGTTATAACATCCTATAACATCAGTGTTTTCCCAAATTTTCTGTTCAAGGAGATTATGGGGCTACAGAGGAAAGGGCTTAAAGATATATAGTGTGCCAAGGGAGAGTCATCTAGAGATAAAACATTCTCTCAGGCTTTCACAGAGAGCAAACCAGTCAAGCAATGGTCGTGACTCATCCAGATGGCTGACACTGATAACAATTCTGCAAAGCAGTCTACATGATTCCAAAGTAAATCCTGAGGGGATCTGACTGACCCTGGGAGATACAAAAGTTACATATTTTTGTATGCAGGTCTTGCTTAAACTTGTCCTTAACCAGCTAGCAGAAAAGTTTAACCCTAAGGCATGAAATATAAAGTTAGATTAGAATGATGAGCTGTAAAAGGCTTAAATCAACAGCTTCCAACATTGGCAATTTTACCAACAACCCACTGAGATTATCAAACATTGTATTATGTATACAACTACTTTCCTCTAGTTCAACGAGAAAAACACTTTTCGTGCCAATAATGATTAGAAAAATTAAATTATAATGTCTACACCCTGAGCTCTGTATAACTAATAGGACAACAATATGCATTGTACCAAACATTGGAAATGTACTACTAAAGTGTTTTGAAATGTCATTATTTCTTATTAAAAGCAATAAAAAATAAAATTAAAAAAACTACTGACAAAAAAGAGGTAGGAGCCGGGCGTGGTGGTGCATGCCTGTGATCCCAGCACTCGGCACTTGGGTGGCTGAGGCAGGAGGATCGATGCGAGTTCGAGGCCAGCCTGGGCTACAAAAGTGAGCTCAAGGCCAGCCTCAACTGCATAGCAAGACCCTGTCTCCAAAAGACAAAAAAAAAAAGAAGGTAGGAGCTCTGTCACAGCTCACTGATTTAACCAGAGAAGAATCGGTGTCACTAGGACCTTCAAGTTTTGCCTAAGTTTGTCCGTGACACTCCAACAATGAATGAACTCTTCTAACAGACTGATGGAGAGAACACAGACCCTTAAGAGGTGACTTTGTTTTTGGTCTGTGTGGCTCATTTGATGTAAGCTGTATGGGATCCGAAACCTCCCATTCCCTGCCACATGTGCCTATTCAGAAACCATTTTGCCATACGTTTCCACTCAGTTTAGCAGTTCTGAGGCACCGGTTTGATAGGTCTGTATTATTCCATGTATGCTGCTGAGAGGAAGAGAATCCAGCCTTGTCACCTTGGGAGCTGCAGATTCACTAAGTGCTCTTTAAGTTTATCTTCCTTCTCCTTTGGCTGAGTATAGAATTTATCTTTTAGAGATTGCTTTTCCTTAATTTGTTCATCAATAAGCAATTGTTGCTTGTGGTACTAAACTATCTTTGTGTGTATCTAAATGAATGTCTTTGTGCTGTTCTGCCTTCACAAAAAAATTATTTGTTATCTTACATTGTAAACAATTAATTAATTAAGGAGCATTTAAAATATTTTGAGTTCTGTGGGGTAGCAGGCTCAAACTAGGCTGTTTGAACTGCTAAGACAAAAAAAAAAACAAAAAAACAGTAAACAGAATAGCCTATAAGCAAGTGAAGTTTCTGTTGGTGGTGGTGGTGGTGTGGCTTTTTTTGGTCTTGGAAGATGAGAAGTCAGCAAGTCAGTCCCATTTCTGTGTTTACAAGCTGTCACTTTCTTTGTGTAATCAAATGTGGAAGGGACTGCCAAGATCTGTGACATCTCCTACACAGGGCTGCTTATCCATTCCAGCTGTTTTCCATGTCTTTACTTAAGCACTCTTCCTGCAGTCCTAGTTCCTACCAACATCACCTCATAAGCTTGCATGTTGACATAAATTACTTTTACTATCCTCTAAAGTGTGAATAATCCTTTCCCATGGCTCATAACCACAAAAAACATCATGAAGGAGGGTCTCATAAGTCAAAGTTTTCACTTGCAAGCCATCAGAAAATTTGAACAGAGAACATAGGATCTTGTTTGCATTTTGATGATGATCGTGCAAACTATTGTGTGTGTGTGTGTTTTTTTTTTTTTTAAGAGTCTGAAGAGAAGAAATAAGAGGGGAACAGGGTGGCTGGAGTGCTGCTGTTTTAAGAGATGATGGGTGAGAGAACTGGAACTAGAAAACGGCTGCAGAATTGAGAAGCCAGAAGGCTCATTAACCATTACATATGAGATTCGAGTAATGTGAACTGAGGAAAAACACATGAGACTCTTGCACTTGGCCCCAGCACTTCTTTTTTTGGTGCTGCCTTTTATAGACGTGCACAAGGAAAAAGGAACTTGTTTGTTCATTTATTTTGCTTTATTTCCCCTTCATTGTGAGGTAGAAATCCAAGGTTCTGCTCTGGATATTTGATGTTCTCATCAGAAATATGAAGATAAGTTTTCTGTTATATAAGGATATGTAGAAAATTGCTTGAGTTTAGAACTGGTGTTAAATACAAGAGTCAACAGGATTTGATACTTAGCAGTACAGGATGGGATGTTGTTCCTTAAGAAGGGAGTTTATATGTAAAGAAAGAGATCCAGGACCTGAACGCTAGAAAATTTTAATTTTCTGGTGAACATCAGAAAACTTCTTTTTGCCGGGCGTGGTGGCTCACGCCTGTAATCCTAGCACTCAGGAGGCTGAGGCAGGAGGATTGGTGTGAGTTCGAGACCAGCCTGGGCTACAAAAGTGAGCTCAAGGCCAACCTCAACCACATAGCGAGACCCTGCCTCAAAAAAGAAAAAGAAAACTTCTTTTTAATGGTGTTAATCATTTATTTTCTAAAGGATGAAGAAACATGTACTAGAGTTAACCTGACTAAATTAATAATTGATTTTAAATTATACCTATTCTATTTAGTGTTTTTACTCTGACCAAAATGCTGCTCAGATAACTTAATGTCAGATAATGAATTTATGTGAAACATATTAACTTTGTATACTATCATATATTATAAAATACTAAATAAAATTCAATTCAAGAATATTTAGAAAAAGAACTTAGTGGCTTGAACTGCTGCTACTCCTCCCTTCACTCTTGCTCTTTGCCCTCCACCATGAAAAGTTTTTCTTGGTCATGTGCCTTGGAGCCAGCCAAGTATGGACTGAAACCTCCAATAACTGTGAGCTAAATAAACATTTCTTCCTTCATTGTGGGTGCTGGATATTTGTCCCACCAATGAGAGAAGAGTGGCTAAGACCAGCTGGGAGCTCTTATTCCTACCCCCTAATTATATATTGGTTTGTTCTTACTTTCTCAAAGAAGTTGTTCTTGCCATTTTAACATGATCATCCTGTCTCCTAACCCCTAGGTCCCTCTATGCCTTGGATGATGTCACAGCCTAAGGAAAAGGGAAATATTAATATGGATTTTCCAAATAAATTTAAGTGCTTTTGAGAGGCTGTGAATTGATAACCTTTTCATTTTTAATATTGACAAGTTATCCCATACACTGAGTAACTAATTTGGAGACATCAGTGTGCAATGTATTAAGCATTTTCCTTTGGAATTTTCTTTATTATTTTGTTTTCTTTAAAATAAAAACTAAAAATTAAAAAATAATAATGGAAAGTATTGTGTTATATGGATATACCACAGTATACTTAGCTATTCACTTTACAGGTAGAGAATTGGGTTATTTCTAATTTGGAGCTATTACAAATAACACTGCTATAAATATTTTGTGGAAATTTTTTTTTGTTGTTTCTCTTGTTACTTTCTTACTCACAAAAGGTTATTTCCAAATTCTCTCATGTTATATGATACTAGCCTAATTATTCTATTTTGAACTACTAAGTATTCTTGGTGGAGAATGGCTGGCAAGGTTTAAATGACATCAAAGAAATAATAATAACTTGATGGTCCAGGGATATATCTCAGTAGCACAAGTGCCTGCCTGGCAAGTGCAAGGTCCTGCATTCAGTTCTCAGTACCAAAAATAATAACAGCAGCAACAACTGCATATCCAGGAGAGATACTGATGGATACGGTGAGTGAGATTAATTTATAGATTTAGTATAAATTGTGTCAATTTATAATTTTATCTTTTGTATAATAGTATAAAAACAACAATTTAAAGATTACTTTGGAGGCCAGCGAGATAGCTCAGGAGTCTAAAGTGCCTGCTGAGGCAAGCTTAGGCAAGTGTGCAGGGACCATGGTCCAAGCCCTGGCACTACATGCTATGCCAGCCTCACCCCCAGGGTGGACTCAACCAGCCACAAAAGAGAAAGAAAGAAAGGAGGAAAGAAAGAAAGAAAGGAAGGAAGAAAGAAAGAAAGAAAGAAAGAAAGAAAGAAAGAAAGAAAGAAAGAAAAGAAGACTGGAAACCAGTAATCTTTATTTAGTCTTCCTTGAAAATTGATAAATGAATTATGCTATATTCTTATAGTGCACTATTAATAAGATATGAACAAACTACTTTCAATAATATAGGAAGTCATGTAAACATAAGGGAGATCTCTTATATATCAGGTTTTCCTTACATTTATTTCGCTCTCAATGGCATATCTAATGTTCTCTATTTTAATTAAGGGAATGGCCACATCCAGAGGCCTTAAGCAAAAAATAATGTTACATCACTTGATCCCATCACACTACAAATATTTTGAACAGTAGGTGTGTGTCTGACTCAACACAAACCAATCTAGAGCTGGAAAAAAAAAAAAAAAAAAACCATGCAATTCACACTCAGTAAAATTAAAACGTGAAAACCGCACCGCTGGGAGCTGAGCCTGCGCACCCGCCGCGGGTAAGCCCCTGCGCCCCTCTGCCCTGCCTCTGCGTTCCCCTGACTAACTTCCTGTTCCAGCCCAGCCCAAACCGCACCGCTGGGAGCTGAGCCCACGCGCCGACTGGTTCAGGATACTTGGCCTGCCTTCCCTTTCCCTGCCCTGCGCCCCCCCCCTCCTTTTTATTTTCTTTGAACCTCTCCAGCCCAAGCTCCAGCACCGAACCCATCAAATAGCCCGTTTGGCAACCGATCCGGTCCACAAGCCTACCAGGACTACACAATCCCAAAGCTCCACCTCCACCTACAGACCACATCCGCCAGGATTCACAAAAGCTAGCAGCCACAGCCCCAACACAAGAGTCAGGAACCTCTGTAGAAGAACCACCTTGGAGTCTCCAGACCAAACGCCCATAGACACAGCATAACATCACCAAAGTGCAGAGGTCGCTTCCATACAAAATGATAACAACAAGGAGTAGGAGGCAATCTCAGGACCCGTGCCC
>PVJA010046924.1:0-14912 GCA_004027025.1 Myocastor coypus
TTTAAATGTCTTAGAAAAGAGCACTGCATAACATTTTCAAACAAGATATTTCTTTCCTGCAGACACAGACTACATGATCTTGGAGATTCATTTAGCCTCTCTGATCTTACATTTTCCCAATTATCAAAATTTTAATAATATATACTTCACAGTACTTTCATTTGGGAGGATGTAATTTTTGGTAATGAATGTGAAGTGATAGACTCCTGGTAAATGCAAAAGACGTGACAGTCGCTATGCTTATAATCGATCAGACATCAACATCGTCCTTTTTAAAACACGGTTGCATAAAATAACACAACTGTCATATTCTCAAATATAGATCAGGTTTTTGCACCTGGAAAATGGGGAGATCATTACGTAAAGATGGTGCCTGCCCCACACGTGTGGTGAACCTGATTGTCAATATTGCAAGGCTGGGGCTGCAGGGGGCAACCGCTCTATCATGATGTTCTATGCTGCTAAGCACTCATGTTTGAGGCCAGAGCAAATGAAGCAGATCAAATAGTTCAAGGACATCAGCAAATATAGATGGTGCGTCTGAAGCAACTGTTGGAAAAAACATCAAATATGGAATAGAAAGCTAAAAGCATAAAATGTCTTATCGGCCCCTCCCCAGGTAAAAGGATAACCTATTACATAGATAGCACAAGGATAAGGCTCTGTCTGATTATATATATATATATATATATATATATATATATATATATATATATATCTTGCATCATCTGTCACTTTCCCTTGATTAGGGGGTGAGGAGAAGGAGGGAGAGAAAGCCACCTCTGTATTCTGGCTGCACTGGTCACTGTCCCCTTAGGGGGAGGGGTGCCAGGAGCAGGGAAAGCATATGGGAAAGTTGGTCATTTCTTTGAGAATGATCTACAAGCCCAGAAACTGGAGAAAATTATGCCTTGTACTGTTCATTTTCATATACAAGCTTTCCTCACAAAGTAAGAATTTTATTGCAACTGAAACTTGGCAAGGGCTGTTGTTACATAAGCTGCATAGAGACTCATGGCAGTGACCAACAATGCCATCTAGAGAAAGGCTTTCTCCTTAATGGAAAGAGAATTATCAACTTATTTGATTCTTCAGGGCATTACCATAGTCAAAAGTAAAGCTGTACACCTTTGAAGTCTTTGTTTTGGTTTATCTAGATCAGTGGTTCTCAATCTATCTAATGCCATGACCCTGCAATACAGTTCCTCATGTTGCAGTGACCCCAAACCAAAAAATAATGAGTGGGACTATCCTCCCACTCATGATAATGCTCCTGCGTGCTGGGATTACCCAGCTCAGGTTACCTAGAAGATTTGTACATCTGCCTTGGCACTCTTACTCCTGTAGCTTGGGAGCGGGAGAAACCAGCCTGAACTGGAAGTAGAAAATAGGCTCCCTGTATCTCTTAAGAATTCAAAAGTAAAGAATGGGGCCGAAACCTGGAAGGCTACTGAAATAGGCAACTTTCTGTTCACTCTTAAAGTGTGGAAAATGCGCCTTCATTCTTAGTGGCAAGCTCCTGGGAATATTTCTGTCTATAACATAGCTTCAGAGATAGAGACCAGCTTGTGCTCAACAAACAATCAATTCAAAGCTCTCTTCTCTCTTCCAGAAAATAGAAAAGAGACACATTGAGCTCCTACCAGAGAAGGTAACATAACACTAAGCAGATAAATTTGAGTGTCTCTAGTTCCAATCTTCTTTCTTTACAATAATTAGAATAAAGTAGTCCAGAAAATTATATTATGTTAAATCAACAAAACATTATAGCAATGAGGACAACACTGTTTAAGGATTCAGGAAAATTTTGATGATAGTACAGAAAAATAGAGAACACTCTGTCAATTTCTTTGCATTTTGGGCCCCAAATTGAGGGAACAAGGACAACTAAGCAGACATAGCACACTGTTAATAATAATTAATTTGCTAGACAAATCACAAGTGTGTGAAATAGTTTCCTCCTTTTGATCCATATTATGAAAATATCCACTTTGTACAACTTCCAGAGTGCTGTTGCCTTGGAGGGAATAGTACAGATCAGCTTCGAGCCGTCTTTCCATAAATTCAGCGGTCACACATTCCTCAGTGAAAGCCAACTTCTCCCATCTTTACTCTGTGGCTCCCTCATTGTTTGCTTCTGAAAAAAAACATCTTGTTCTGTCTTAGTGAGCCATTTAATTTCTCCTTTGCCAATGTGACGTCAATAGAGGTATCCTAACACATTTGAAGGGAAAATTGCATTGTTCATAATCTGTGTTAGGCATAGTAACTGACAAAATAGTGAATCCAGTCTGTATTCAATAAATAAGTTTTGAAGGGTGCTACGGGGGAAATACTCAGAGAACCAAAGAATATATTATCACCCACCAAAATATTCAATAAAAATTACGAGTGACCCTGATTAGGTTCGTGAAATGCTTCTGGGATTCAGAAGGAAGAATAGGATTATTAATGGTTGTTGTTTATTTCTTTGTTTTGTTTCTTTTTTTTTTTCAAATGTATGGAGAAACAAATGGGTCTTGGAAGAAAGATAAGGATGAAATAAAGAAGGCAGAATTCAGTTTAGCAAAAGGTTCCTGAGAAATGCAGCTGTGCCTATAGTCATGGACAAGAAGGAAAGTTGAAAGTCCAACTCTGAGCCCGGTAGCATCATAGTAAGAATTAAAGCAAAAGAAAAGAGAAAGATGGGAAATACTTGCCAATTCCTGGGCTGAATAAATTCTATTTCGTGAGGCTGGGGTCAGCCAGGAGGACATTCAAGGAAATTTTAAAAGGAAAACAGATTTGCTTTCTTTTTTAAAAAAATGTGAATTTAAGCATCTTTCAAGCGTTAATTTTCATCATACATAATGGATATATCCACCAACCAGAAATTAACAAACCTGTTCACTGTGAAACTAATCATATGTTTATTTTTAGGTTTCCATGAAAGATTTTATGTTTACCATTTGTTGGAAAATCATATCCTATGGCTAAAAAGATAGCCAATATTTTGGTCCTAGCCCTTTCAAGGTCAATGAGGACTCAGGATGTAAAGGAATCTCTGCTGTGACATCCTTTAAGTCAATATTATCCCAAATTTCCTGATCAAGGATATTATGAGGTCCCAGAAAAAAGTGATTGATGATGTATAGGGTGCCTGAGGAAAGTCAGCTAGAGAGAAAAAAAATTCTCTCAGGCTTTCAAAGAGCAAGTTGGTCAAGCTATAGCCATGATTCATCCAGACGGTTGACACTGACAAAAAATTTAAAAAGTGCTGTACATGGTTTTAGGGTAAATCGTGAAGGGTTTTGACTGACCTTGTCAGATACAAAAGTTACAACTTTAGTTATATAGGTCTTGCTTTAATGTGGTCTTAGCCATCCAGAAGAAAAGTGTAACCATGAGATATAAAAAATAATGTCATATTTATATGCTGAGCTGAAAAGGCTCAAGTTGACAACTTCTGACATTACCACTTCTGCTGATAATTCACTGCTATTATGAACTATTGGAGTACCAAATTGTTTTTTGGCTTTTGTTTGTTTGTTTGTTTGTTTGTTTTTTCTGAATTCAAGTACCTACAATATTTGAACTGGCATCAAGTATAAAAAGGTCTTTTAACGACTTCTCCAAATAGAGCTTCTCTAACAGCAATGGAACTCCCATCTCTGACAAAACAAAACAAAAAGGGGGACATATTAAAGGACTATTTTGCAGTGAAAAAATCTATATACATATACAAAATAGTTAAGGTATGGGTTACCATGTGTGCATCTTGTTCTCTGAATAAGTACTATGAAGACAACAATATGCTGTATCAATTATTATGACTGTCCTACTAATCTATTTTGAAACTGTTTTATTGCTATATTTTTCTTATTAAAATGAATAAAAATAAAATAAGTAAATAAAATTTTAAGAAAAGAAAAATATACCCCCTGAAAATACAACGTAAAGTGTAAGAAATCATATGTACACACTTAAGTACAGCGTGGTTTCTCTCATTGGGTCATCCAACATATGAAGAAAAAAACCAAAATAAAAATTAAATGAAAAGGAACAGGGAGATATATTTTGTCCAAAAGGGAAGGGGATTAAAGTCTAAGGGACGAGGGAAAAATGGGATGGAAAGAGGTTTTAAGATACATCATGTACATCTACCAGCTGTACACAATGAGTATAGTCTTTATGTGTCACAAAAATAAAATAATAACAATGATTATGGAGAAGAAGGAGGAGGAGGAGGAAGAGAAAGAGGAGGGAAAAAATACAGAAAAGGAATCAAGAGACAAAGCGAAGAATGTAAGAAAAGAAAGAAGCACAAAGAAGTCAAGACACATTAAACCCATGCACTGTTCCCTTAATGAATGTAAACATCATGTACTCCAAATGTGTATTCAAAAAGAGACAAATTAGGATGATTGTTTGAAATGCTTATTTTCACACGTAGTTTCTCACACATTTGTGGCAAACTTTTCTTTACGGAAACAGTTCTCTCCTGAGCATCTAGCATGCCTCCATTTCTACCATGACAGGTTTTAATTTCACACAGCCTGTTGAAAAGCAATACACTCTGGGCCACTATTTGTCTTTGAGGCTCGCTTCTGTGACTTCTCTCTTACAGCACACATAGAGAAGTGAAAAGACCTACGAGCAGTTTTGAAGCCACCCAACACTGAATAGTTTATCGCCAATTATTTAAAATGCTGAGTTGATGTATACCAACATACATGTGACCCATGCAGGGACCTAGACACGCACTGAGAAACAAGCAAATACCTATGTTGTATAAAAGCTGAATCATATTTGCTCAAGCACGACAGAAAGAGTGACATTAAAATTTCCTTCTCCTATCAACAGCGTTAAGTCCACAGGAGGAATTCTTCCCTCTGCTCTTCATCAGGAACACTTTCACAACATGACTGCTTCTCCAATTTGTAGCAGTAGGCATGCTTCATTCACAAGAGCACAACGTCTTCGGTCCTCGGCTTATGAAACTCCGGCTTGGGTCTTTGTCTTTCGGAGATCTCTCTGCCTGCTCTGTAGCAAACCGCAGATTCTGTGCACAAACTTCTCAGTCACATCCGTATTGCCAAATCGTCAGTTTCTCTTTTCTTTTCTATTATGATGGTGAAACTGACAAAAATGTTCACATTTCTGTCCAACTGTTGCACTACTTTTCTTAATTTTTGGAATATAGGAACATTGGTGCAACCCGATTAGAAGGAAATTAATGTAAATATTGTGAAAATAAAGTTCATTTATTTTTGGAACCAGGAATTGAACCTAGGAACTCATGCTTACTAGGCAGGCACCATACTGCTGAGCTATGTCTCTGACCTTTAAAATAATCTACTGAGCACCTATTGAATTTTAATGTCTGTTCTACGTACTATGTAAGTGGGTCTTTGTAAATTATTTTTTCAACAACTTTACATGCTAAGACATGGACATGTGCAGCTATAAAATTAATCTGTGCCTGCTTAGGCAGAGAGTGGTGGCCGGGGTTTTATCCAGGGCATGAGGTGCCGGCCCGCCCCCGGACCTCACTGAGACCGCCAATGAGCGTGGATGTGGTGGCGCACGCCTGTAATCTCAGTGCTTGGGAGGCAGAAGACCATTGAGTCAATAACAGTCTGACCTACATAGTGAGACCCTGTAGACTCTGTACTAAATACAACATGAACAAACAGGAAGAACCTGCCAAAGTTTGGTAAATAAGGCATATGTACACAAATGTAAACACAGTACTTTAACTTCATCTGAAAATGATCCCCGATACCTTACTATGAAGTTTAACAAAGGCTCTTTCATGTCTTTACCTTGTCTGTAGTCTTGGGAAAGTACTATAGTACCCGCTTAGCATCGAATGTTCCAGTAAGGTTTGTGTAATTTTCAGAGTTAATAGGAATCTGCCTCAAGCTAATGATTCTGTCAAAGTCCAGCAAAAGATCACCCTCACAAGTGCTACACCAGGATGTCAGTCTTTCATCTAGGGACTTTTAAGAGAGAGATTCCTCAGATATGCAAAACACACATCTTTCCAGTCTAAGAGAATAGGTCTTCCCCTGTGAACCTGATGGGCTCCGCACATAGAGAACATGTGTTGTAATAGTCTGTATTCAGCGACCTGCATTAAGAAATCCCAGATTTGGCACATAAAATGTAGGAAACAAGAATATACAAGAATAGGCATGGGTTTTGCCCCAAAGAATTAAGTTACATTTGGAATCACCTATACTATGAAATAATGTTATTTTTCTCCCTTTCTACTCTTTATGTCTCTCTTCTCTCTCACTCTCCTCTCACTCTCCTCTCTCTCTCTCTCTCTCTCTCCTTTTCTCTCCACCCACATGCTATGTAGTTCAGGCTGGCTTTGAGTTCACTATGGAGCCCGGGCTAGCCAGGAACTCTTGGCAACCCTCCTACCACAGCCTACATAGTACTGTGTTTGCTGACATGCTCCACCATGCCAAGCCATATTCCATCTTTTTTTGTGAAAAACACACGCAAATAATCTAGCATAAGAAGAATTACATTCATTTGAGGAAACTGAACATTATGTATTCAAAAGATGTACTCATACAATCTTTTTGTTGTTGTTGTTGTTTTCCTTTGCGAGACAGGTTTTTCCTATGCAGTTCAGGTTGACATTAAGCTCACTTTGTAGCCAAGGCTGGTCTTGAACTTGCAAAGATCCTCTTGCCTCTGCCTTCCAAGGGCTGGGATTATAGGCATATGCTACCATACCCAGCTCAAATCTTCTTTTAAACCTCACTTGATACAGTTCCTGGGACATGAGAAACATTAGTTCATTATCTGAGATAATCACACATATAATAATACCTTCCAAGTGTCTTTTTTTTTTTTTTTTTGTCTTTTTGAGACAGGGTCTCACTATGCAGTTGAGGCTGGTCCTGCGCTCACTTTTGTAGCCCAGGCTGGTCTCGAACTCGCACCAATCCTCCTGCCTCAGCCTCCCAAGTGCTGGGATTACAGGCGTGAGCCACCACACCCGGCCTACCTTCCAAGTGTCTTGCCAGCATCATCTGCAGCATTCTCTACAGGTCTGTGCAGAGGCCCAAACACACATCTTGATGCTTATGGCTAGCGTGGAGACCAAGGAAGTTGCACTGGTTTTTATAACTTATTGCCAACCTTGATCTCATCCTTACTATGCTAGGATTGGGTTTTACAGAATGGGGCTTTGAAAGACAGGCAACAGGGACCTGGTCTTCCTTCCCAGTAAACCATGACAGAGATACCACCTATTCATTAGAAGCACAGGAAGAACCCGTGATCCCAAGCGCGAGCCCTGAGCTCTTCATGTGCAGGAAAAGCCTGACTCTGAGGCATGGAAGCGCCTGGGTCAAGGGTTGCCAGCCGTGCCAACTTAACAGAGCAGCGTCGGCCTCATCCCTGGCGGCTCAGCTCAGCTGCATTAAGAGGAACAAGGCTTTCTACAGCGTTTGCCATGTGTTCTTGAACAGGACAGAGGTCATACACAGTGACACAGTCCCGCATAGGTCAGTCTCGGGCAGAAGTTCTTAATTCTGCTGAACTATGGAGTCAAGATTCCAAAAGGACAGCCTGAGAGGCCGCAGCACTTCCCATGAAAACACAGCACTTGTGGGCCAGGGATACAAGCAGAGAGGTTCTATCTTTCCATCAGCAATAGTCACAAAGTCTGTACCTGGTAGGTATTTAATAAATAGACATCTGTTTATTGTCTGTGAACAAAATGAAATGTTAAAGGGCAATGTTAACAGCATTTGCTGACATTTAAGTTGTGTTTCTGAAAGCCCCTACAGACCCATGCATGGGACACTCATTGTTTGGATACTGCATCTTTTGAACAGTTGTGGGTAGAAAGGACATTGGCATCTGGAAGAGGTGTGCAGGCTGCTTTGGAAAAATCACGATACATGAAGTTAGCTAACGTAAAGGGACAGCTTTCTCCAGCTTCACTTAGTGCTAAGATTATGCCTGGGGCTTTTCTCTACTTGCATACAGGTATGAAAACACTGAATTAGATTGCTCTTTCTAATTCTTATACCTGATTAAGAGAGGTGAAAGAATACATTAACTACACACAGAATTCCAATTTTACATCAAAGAACTTACCAAGGCTATAAAATACCAAGGGCATTTTATATAATCTTTTATGTACATATCTCACAGGCCCTGAGGCAAGATTCTGTTATTCTAAAATTTAGGTAAGAGGGTCTCCACAAAATTCTCTGACTTCCACTGGGATCAACTCTGAAGCCGCTACTCACAGCCGTATTTTCCTCCCCCACACCGGAAGCTTAGCTGTGTAGCACTGATCTCTCTCCGAAATGTGACTCAGGGATCATCATTGTGAAAGGTCCTATTATTATAATTATTTCACATACACAATTTCTAAGTGTTACCTATCTTTTTCATCGTGGATTGAGATTTTTGAAGCTTGCAAACTCAACAAACTCAACTCCTCTGTATTCCTAGGAAAATTCCAGATGGCAATAACCTGTCTGCATAACCAATATTAGACAATTTGGGTCACTGTGAATTTTCTGTCTTCCAAAAATTTAATATTGTACCTTCTATGGAGTGGCAGGTTACCTAATCACGAATACAATCCCCGGTGTCCATGTATATGCACACGTAACTAAGAAGGTGTCACAGAAGTTACCATGAAGAATTATTATAGTCCACACATTTGGGAAAACAACCACGCTTTAACAACACAAACACTGAACATCCCTGATAAAAGAACAATTAGTTCTGCATAGTCAACTTAATTTGAAGTCCCATCAAGGATATCAGTTGTCTTTGTCTTATACCATGTAATAAACCATCAGTATAAGCCATTGCATTTCCACAGAAGTATTATGCTACTGATAACATTTGGCCACAATATTTAATCATAAACCTCAGGAGAGCCCTAGTAGTTAAAAATATATAATTCCAAGCTGCATTAGAGGAATTCAGTGTTGTGAACTTTTGAGTGGCTCGCTAACCTTTCCAGGATGCTCTCAGTGGTTCACTGACATCTTCCGATGTTCAGTCCAGAGTCTGCCTTCTCTTGATTATGAGCCCATCCCCCAAATTTCCGGTGTTTTCACCTGTGACTCCTCCATGGTTCCCAATGGCAATGCAGATAATTGAGTAAATTGAGTTTATCACGAAGTCTATTCACATAGCAATTAATCATTTTTTTCTTTGGTAACGTACAGGAACCCTGAGAAGTTATTTTTATGTGACAGAACACAACACCAGGGCCTAACAATACATCTTTGATGCTTGCTTGGAAAGCATGCCCACTTCATCACAAGGGTCTGCATTTCCCAGCGGCGGTTGACACTCTGGCCTATTCTGCCTTGTTCTAGTCACCTCAGCACTTCAACTTCTTGTGGAGTAAACTCACAGCTCTAGGCTGTTGTAGTGAGTGACTCAGCAAACAGCACTTCAAGTTCAGTCCAGCTGGTACACACACACACACACACACACACACACACACACACACACCTCCAGTACTGCTGCTTTCAGAGCCCCTTTCTGCACAAGGCTTTACTAAGCGCTCATCCTAGCTTGCTCTAGGGGTCTCTGTCCAATTGTCCATTCTGTTTGTTGCAGAGGAAAAGAACTCTTCATGTGTTAAGAGCCCTGATCTTAAAAGAAAATAGAAACAAACTGGAGAAGGTTGTGCCTGGTTGCCCGACTTGAGCAGAGTCTCAGAGAAGGACCTGCCAACTGCTTGGAACTCGGTAGTAAAGAAATTGCAGTTTCTTTGATCCTCCTAGTAAACTTCAAGCAGCCATCCACCCACCCATTCCTCCCTCACTATAACCATGCACACGTTTCCTCTGGGTAACTTCGGCATCTTCCTGAGCAACTCTGGCTTGTCACCCCTACTGAAATGGCAGTTCTGTACTCTCCCTGCTGCATGGCTTTTCTGAAATCCGACACAATCAGCCCTGAAGACACTCTCCATCATGAGGCAAAGCTTACAAAAACGACATGACAAAATATGCTACAGATCTGAAGCTAGGTCCACAAAAAAAAGAAAAGAAAAGAAAAAAGAAAAAAAGAAAAAAGAAAAGGTAGTGTTTGCTATGGCTGTGACTTCAGCTCAGAAACAAGAGGCAGACTTAGAGCTGCACAAGAATCATCAGGAACTCTTGAGAAGCCAAGTAGTTTTGCTCAAGGCATGTGCTAGAAACAGAAATCCTGACTTGGCACGCAACCCCATCTATTAGCTTAAAATAAGTGATAATGAAAGTGTTGCTATTACTAGAAAATTCACTCATTACAATTATTAAATCTCAAATGCACAAAAGCCAAGATGCTCTCATTTTTTTTTCTTGAGATGGTGTTGAGAACAGTCTATGCAATTAATTTCCTCCGAACATCACAAGTCTAAATATATTCTTTAAAAAAAAATATTCTCTTACTGGTTCAGTATGTGAAAGGAAGGTGCAATGAAAATTAAATACCTTTGATGGAAAGAGGTACTCATTCGTCAAGTTCAAGAAAAGCATTTGTCGAAGTGTTTCTCTTTATTCAGAGCAGTCTTAACACAAAATAAATGACCTGAAAATGTTGTCCTACCTTCCCGGGACTAGCAACCAAGAGCTGCAGGCTAGCCAACAGCCAGCCAATTTAAGGAAGGATAATTCCCCTCTGAATTTGGTGCCTCCAGTACCCAGGAGTTCCTTAATATGTCCAGGAGTCATTTAACCTCCAAAGAGTAAACTTTCTGTTTCTTATTTAGATATTCACCC
This sequence comes from Myocastor coypus, assembly GCA_004027025.1. NCBI lineage: Eukaryota > Metazoa > Chordata > Mammalia > Rodentia > Myocastoridae > Myocastor > Myocastor coypus. The sequence continues at coordinate 10,749 of PVJA010046924.1, forward strand.
TTGGCTTCCAGTTTTGTGGTTACACACCAGCTTATGTTTCTCCTATAAGCAAGCCATTAAAAACATCCTTGCTCGTCAATGGACATTGCAAGTGGAATCTATATGGAGCCCATGAAAATATTCTGATCAGAATATAGTTGGTAAGAAACTTGTGTGATAAATTCTACCTTGGAGGGAGTTTTCCCATAGTATTTTTTATCAAGAGCACTGTATTGAGCTGTCAGTCACAAGACAATGTGGGGTTGGGGATACCATTTAACAGTTCCCCTTGGGCCAAATTTAGATTGCTTTTTCATATCATTACACAAAAGTCGTTACATAGATGGTCACACTGTGAATTATTTCATGTCTTCCCTCTTCTTTCCTTGGGTAGTTTCTTTGGTAGAAAAAGAGCAATACCAGTATTTGTGTATGATGTCTGACATCTCTCAAGTTGTATGATGAGTGTCTGACCCAGTCAATAATCTCTAAGTAAATTTCCTCTGTTGCGATTGGCACCTGCCTTCTTGCCAAGGTAGACATCAATACTTTCAGTCCATCACCAAGGCACGCCATCATCCACCTGCTTGGTACATGTACCTGTCACTTTTATCATGAATGTGCTCACAGTATCAGAGCCAACTGGCTTGCATTCCTTGAAAAAAAGCACCATTCCTCTTAGGACAAACTATCCATTATGCATTGACTCAGGGAATCTAAGCTCCTGCTACTTCCGCTTAGGGTTCCAGCATTTTAGAAATGTATATACAAATTATTCTGACTTCTTGGGAGCAACTGACCAATGTCAATGCAGAAATCAAAATTCCCATATGGACACACAGACATTTTCACCAGGAGAAGGTATTTTGATCTCATTAAAGAATCTCTGGAACAGCACAGGTAAAATATGCCCTGCGTTTCACTCTGAAGGAAGAGGGGAAGAAATGAGGGGGTCCTGTAATCAGGAAGAAACCCCCAAAGAGACTGAATTCGGCAAGATGTTTGAGGAAGTCTCCCGAATCCCTGTAAATGCTGGCTTTTACAGCCAAGAGACAATTAAGAGCAATTTGCAGCCACCCTCCCTCCCCTGGGGATGGCAGCCGGGATGAGGATGTTAAAATGACAGACGCTGGGCTTAATCAGGGGACACTGCATTCAGAAAGGTTAATGAGATGCAATCTCAAGAGAATCAGGTCAAAAAAGTGAGGTTCAAAATACTAAACAATTTCCACTTGGTTCTCATTTGCTCCAATTAAGAGCTGCTGAAGCAACCTCTCTTTATGCCACAGATTTGCTGCTACTCTCCTGAGCAGCTATAACCACTCAAGGAAAAAAAGAAAAAAGGCCACGGAGGGGGGCATTCTACTATTAAGTTATCATAAAAGTCCGGGCTATCCCCCAACCCCCATACTCTCTGAGCAGACTCACTTTCGCCTCTAACTCAGAGTGCCAGTAGCTCTTTAGACTGATTTTTTTTTTTTTCCCCTTCAAATTTAGGGATTTACTGCAAGGAAAGGGAACGCTGGAATCCCCTCCCTTAGATTTCATCCGTCCACAATTTACTAAGAAAATATCAGAGGTACGGGGAAGTTACACCATGGCAGGAGAGGTAGGGTAGAGGTGGCTGTGGAAGCGAAAGGAATCTCTTTAGCATAAGAATAACCCCCAAAGGCCCCACACCGAGTTCTCCCCAGCGCCAGTCGCAAGGATGTGCTTCTCAACTGCGCCGGGGTTTCGGAAAGGAAACAAGAAGGCGCAAACACAAGAAAGCAGGAGCTACGACTTAAGGCGTCTCGTGACTTACCCTTCTGATGGCTTCTCAAAGTTCACCCGAGGAAACTGAAAATCCTCAAGCTCTTCGTGCACCACTGTATATTCTTTTCCTCTTCTTTCTTATTTTTAAGTCACAGAAGAGAGAAAATTTCAGTTCTCAAAGGTTCCATTTATCTGATTTTTCCAGCACCAGAAAAAAACGTGTCCAAGAGTCTCCGCCAAAAAGTAAGCCAAAAACTCATCCAAGGCAAAAGCAGAAAAGCAGAGCGGGAAGGGAGGAGGTGGCGAGAGGTGGGGGCCCCAGACGTGAGCCCATGTGCCCCGAGATTATTTGCACGCTGTAGAAATCTCTTACTGTACCGTGTACCTGCTTTGGTTGTCACACACACACACACACACACACACACACACACACACACTGTGGACCTTCACACTTTCCCTTTCAGGAAAAAGCAGGCACCTGCCCTTGCACAAGGCACACACACACTCACACACGCGCGCGCACTCACACGCAAGGAACCACACAAGCACTCGCACAAGCCCGTGTAATGAAAACTGTCAGTAGTAACCTCCGAGATCTGCTGTGTGCTGCAGATGGCCCGGCTTGCCGTTACCTTCCCAGGTCTGTGGACGATCAAAAGAACATCCAAAATTAAGGGGGCCCCCCCGGGGCTGCATAGATTTTTCCGGATCCGGCTCCCCCAGGCAGATGCATCAAGTCAAGAGCGGGTCAATCAGCAGAGGCGTCTGCTTGCGGGGTGCCAGGGATTATGGCAAGGTTATTAATCTTGATGTGCTGCGTCCCCCACCCCCAACATTCGGCAGCCTGCATTGAGACGACTGCCAGAGCCCTGTCTGTCCCTGTTCTACTGCATTTTTGCTCAGCCCTCTGATGCTACGAGTGAGACACAGCGGAGGCAAGAATACTAATAAGGTGGCTAGCTACAGCTTCTTCAAGGCTGCCAGCGGCTTGCAATACAGTAAATGTGCGCTTCCAGGTGCTCTGCATGTGTCGCTGAGAGTCTGCAGGAGGACATTGAATTCATCTCCGGCAAAGAGGCAAAGTGGGGTGGAGGGTGCCTGGCTGTTTGGTGCGTATTGACGCTGTCCGTGACAGTATTTTACTTAGGATAACGAGGTGGGTAATGTTTTAGAAGCCGAGACACACACACAGAGAGAGAGAGAGAGAGAGAGAGAGAGAGAGAGAGAGAGAGAGAGAGAGAGAGAGAGAGAGAGAGAGAGAGAGAGAGAGAGAGAGAGAGAGAGATCCTGACAGAAGAATTAGCTTTATAAATAGGTTCCAAGGAGACCAAGGGAAATTTTTTAACATGCTGCTGCACTGGCTGCTAAACGGAAATACAAAGCAATTTCAAAAGCCAGCTCCAGCCTATAAATCTTAGAGCTGGCAACAGGTATCTGCATTTGCCTGGGTGGACTGAGGCTACCTGGATATCTGGTGTTGTAAAAAGTTTACTCCTGGTTTTGTTGCAAAGTCAGGGCCCCCATGAGCCTAGGTATCTAGGCGCAGTTATTTCATTTGTAGTCGGGGATTAGGTTCTACCCAGGCCCAATTTTACCTTGATGCACTTTGCTTAAGTCATATTCATCAAAGTGCAGAGTAGTGTCAGCTGGGAGACTGGTAGACAATGATCTCTAGTCAGCGTTATAATACATCATACTCTTAAATGCAGTGAGTTTAAAGTTTTATCTCCTTTACTTCCAGGGAAATAAAAACATGTGTAATAGGATACATGAGTAATTCCTCAGGGCTTGGGGTACTAATTTTTTCCTCCACGATCAGGGCTCCTATTTTGATACCTCCTCTTTAAGTAAGGTTGCTCACCTAGTTCCTTCATGTAAATTAGTTTCATTGGAAAAAACCATTGAGCAGTTAAGAAAGGCAGTTGTGCATGAATTATGGGGCACTGTAATACCAGACATGGCCAGCGGGTGTCACAAAAAAATGATATACAAGAAAAAAAAAAAAAAATCCACTAAGAATAGTACACACTTAATCTCATTTAGTAAGCACAGATTTTAATAAAATCAATGGCATTCATCTAAAACATAAATTTTATATATGTTAATGGTGCAAATAAGAACTTGGGGGACAGCTTGACTATTACATTTTTTTCCAAATGTTCCACTCAAATCACCTTTTTACGTAACTCTGGTATGTTATCTATTATTAATACAAGAAAAATGTTACACCAATGATTCTTATTAGAATTTCATCTCTGATGACCTTTTCATTCAATATAATACATCCAATATCCTTTTAATGAACACATACAGGATTACACTACAAAACAGGTCACTGGAGGAAGTAATTAGGTAATTGGAATTGGTACATAAAAGTGCTGTCGCCATTTGAGACAAGAGTTCTGTTTCATCTTGATCTTGTCTACAAAA
>PVJA010046925.1:0-14912 GCA_004027025.1 Myocastor coypus
TTTTTTTTTTTTTTTTTTTTTTTTTTTTTTTGTCTTTTTGAGACAGGGTCTCGCTGTGCAGTTCAGGCTAGCCTTGAGCTCACTTTTGTAGCCCAGGCTGGTCTCAAACTCGCACCAATCCTCCTGCCTCAGCCTCCCAAGTGCTGGGATTACAGGCGTGAGCCACCACGCCCGGCTTCCCCTCATTTTTATTGGGATATCTTTAACCCAAATTATTATATCACTACAAAAATTGTTTTACTTCCCAGTTGAGAAAAATAACTTCTTAAAAACATAATCAGAATGCCACTGACATACCTACAAAACCAGATAATTATTCCTTAATATCCAATATTTGGCCTTGTTCCATTTCCTTCACTTATCTTGAAAAATGTCTTCTTAGAACCAGCTTGTTTGCATTAGTGTTCAAACAAAAAAGTCCACATTTTACATTTGGTTGCTACACCTTATCAATCTCTCAATCTGTACTACCCCCAACTTTTAAAAACCATGTTGCTGCCAGGAGTGGTGGCACACGCCTATAATCCCAGCACTCGGGAGGCTGAGGCAGGAGGATTGGTGCGAGTTCGAGACCAGCTTGGGCTACAAAAGTGAGCTCAAGGCTAGCCTGAACTGCATAGCGAGACCCTGTCTCAAAAAGACAAAAAAACAAAACAAAAAAAACCATGTTGCTGTGTGATGGTCCGACTTGCAATTCTTGATGAATATGAGAAGCCCATATATATATATACACACATATATGCCTTTTGTCCATTTCTATATAAAATGTCTCACAACTCAACCATTCCTTTAAACTTTATACCCTCTATAATTCTAAATTGGCTCACTGGGATTCTGAATGTAAAATGGTGTCATCTGCATAGTTGCCATGTAAAAAAGGCTTTGCTAAATATAGAAGGTAGCACATCAAAGTCTTATAAAAACTGATATAAAGATGTTAGATTTCATATGCATTCATTCGTTTTTTTGTGTTTAGGACCTCCAGGATTTATAAATCTGACTTCATTTTCCCTTCATGTCTTGAGCAAAATAGACATCTTCTACTATTCTATGTTGTTGCTTACCTCTTATACAGTGTTTGGTAAGTAAATTAATAAATTTGAAATCATAGAAAATTATTTTTCTTTTACTTTTGGTCTTTTTGAGGTGGGGTCTCACTATGAAGTTGAGGCTGGCCTTGAACTCACTTTGTAGTGCAGCCTGACCTCAAATGCACGATGATCCTCCTGCCTCAGCCTCCTGAGCCCTGGGATTACAGGTATATGCCACCATGGCTGGAATTTCTACTCCTCCCCCCTTTTTTTAAAAATAGGGTTTACTAAATAATTTAGGCAGGCTCACTCACTATTGAGCCCTGGCCTTGAACTCATCCTAAGCTACCTGAGTGCTAAGATTACAGGTGTGTGCCACCTCAGTACCCAGTTAACTAAGGATATTGAGAAGATCACTAAAGAATTATTCGATAGAAACATAATAGAAGATTGAGCCGGGCGTGGTGGCGCACGCCTGTAATCCCAGCACTCTTGGGAGGCTGAGGCAGGAGGATCAGTGCGAGTTCGAGACTAGCCTGGGCTACAAAACTGAACCCAAGGCCAGCCTCAGCTGCATAATGAAACCCTGTCTCAAAAAGACAAAAAAAAAAAAAAAAAAATTGCTGGGCGTGGTGGCTCACGCCTGTAATCCCAGCACTTGGGAGGCTGAGGCAGGAGGATCGTTGTGAGTTCGAGACCAGCCTGGGCTACAAAAGTGAGCTCAAAGCTAGCCTGAACTGCACAGTGAGACCCTGTCTCAAAAAGCAAAAAAAAAAGAAACATAATAGAAGATTGAATTTCAGTTTAAATGCTACTCCTCAGAGCAACCTTCTTGGACTACCCAAGGTTTTGCCCTCCTCCCCTTTTGTCAAATTTTTAATTTCTTTGTTATTCTTACCAAAATTTAAGGTTACCTTCTGTGTTTGTTATGCCTCATTATCAGTTGACATCTTGTCTATCTTGTTTACCTCTCTGCTCAGCACTTAGTCCATAGTTTAGTGAATATCTAGTGATATGCATCTCTTAGAAATATCAAAAGTAAGAGAAACTGAAGTGAGTTGTGAGTTCAGGCATATCTGAGATTGTTTATTGGGCAAATTATTATATACAGTACTTAGGAAGTCACTTGGCCAGCTGTGGAAACAGCAAATCCAGCAAATTCTTTTAGAGTTTTGCTCAGTTTCTTCAGATACTAAAAGTCAACTAGCAGTAAGTTTGTCTATTTGTTGCCTAGCCTTAGTCTATATATTTGGTCTTCACTCATTTAGTAACGTTCACCAGAAGGGCCGGCAAGATAGTTCAGCAGTCTAAAGTGCTTGCTTAGGCAACCACAGGGACCACGGTTCGATTCTTGGCACCACATGCTGTGCCAGCCCCACCCCGAGGGCAGGCTGAGCCAGCCATAGTACAATCAATCAATCAATCAATCAATCAATCAATCATTCAAATTAAAAAAAAAAAACTTTCACCAGAGAATGAGCTAAAAATGCAACACTAGGGCTGGCAAGATAGCTCAGTAGTCTAAAGCACCTGCTTAGGAAAGCTTAGGCAACTGAAGGGACTGCAGTAGAACCACATGCTGCACCAGCCCCAGCCCCAGGGTAGGCTGAGCTGGCCATAATATAAATAAAGTTTTTAAAAATAAATAAAACTACATTTTTCTATGACAGACTATATTGTATGTGCTTTGGGGGTAAGTTCTTGTTAGAATTTGAAGGTGTTTGTGGGCTGGGGGGGTAGCTCATGTACCTGCCTAGCAAGTGCAAGGTCCGGAGTTTGATCCCCTGTACCAAAGAAAGAAAGAGAAAGAGAGAGAGAGAGAGAGAGAGAGAGAGAGAGAGAGAGAGAGAGAGAGAGAGAGAGAGAGAGAGAGAAAGAGAGAGCACCCAAGCAAGCAAGCAAGCAAGAAAGAAAGAAAGAAAGAAAGAAAGGTGTTTGTGACACTTGTTTCATACTCAGGGTCAAAGCAAATAATTTGGTTCCCAGGCTGGAAAAAAAAAATGTTAAAGGGCCGGGCGTGGTGGCTCACGCCTGTAATCCCAGCACTTGGGAGGCTGAGGCAGGAGGATCGCTGCGAGTTCGAGACCAGCCTAGGCTACAAAAGTGAGCTCAAAGCCAGCCTGAACTGCAAAGTGAGACCCTGTCTCAAAAAGCCAAATAAAAAAAGAAAAATGTTAAAGGGGTAGAAGTTGTTCCATTACAAAAGTTGAAACTAGTTTTCTTTCTTTCTTTTTTTTTTTTTTTTGAAGAAACAGGTAAAATGATTTATTCTAGGTTATTCAACAAGTACATAGACTATGTAAAATAGTTTTGAATTCATGACATGAAGTGTGAAAAATAACCACAAAAGCCAGTTATAATATTGAATAACAATAAAAGGTCATAATAGAATGTAAATAGATACCGTGGGTAGGGAGCTTTCATAATGTATATGTAGTGCTTGCTTCGGCAGCACACATACATAATGTATATGTAAGAAAATTGTCTATTATTTTCTTCCTTTTTTTTTTTTTAAATGTACTTAGGGGGCCCGGCAGGATGGCTGAGTGGTCTAAAGTGCCTGCTTGGGAAAGCTTGGGTGGCTTCAGGGACCGCAGTTCGATCCCCGGCACCACATGCTGCGCCAGCCCTGCCCTCGGGGCGGGCTGAGCCGGCCATAAAAATGAGGGAATAAACAAGCAAAGGTTCTAAAACAAGAAAAAAATAAATAAATAAAATAAAAATTATTCAAAAAAATGTACTTAGTACAGGGTCTACAGGGACTCTCTACATAGATCAGAGTTGTAGTGATCCTCCTGTATTGAGCCTCCCAAGTGCTGGGATTTCAGGCATGGTCCACTATACCCAGTCTCAATCTCATCACAGCGCTCTGGGTGGAAGGCCAGCATAGCACACCAGGGATTGAACCCCTGTCCTTGCATTTGCCTAAGTAGGCACTTTAATCTGCTGATTAAAGCTATGTGGCTGACCCCATTGCCGATGGTTTTTAAAGAGGATAAGGAGTAGTATTTGCATTTTGAAAGAGGAAGTCTGACTGACTCTTGTTATTCTTGACAATATCGTAGAACCAGAAACTCAGACACTGAGAAGGGTCAGTAAATAATAGAAAGTAAATAAAATTCAGCATTGTGCTCTAGTTGAAAAATTTAAAAATCAGTTTGAAGTGTTCATGTTAACCCTACTTACATAGTTGAATTACAAAGTACTGTTATTCCCTATTTAACAACCTACCTGGTTAATGGTTAATGACTATTCGCAATTAATGATTGAAGTGTATCATTTGGATTTATGACCTGCCACTCAGACTTAAGGCCTGTCCTTTTTTTTAAAGACAGGGTCTTGCTATGCAGTTCAGGCTTGCCTTGAGCTCAGTTTTGTAGCCCAGGCTTGTCTCAGACTCTCACTGATCCTCCTGCCTCAGCCTCCCGAGTGCTGGGATTATAGGCATGCGCCACCATGCCCGGCTTTTGGCTTTTTTTTTTTTTTTTTTAAATTGGGGTTTTCTTTGAGCATTTCTTCACTCTTTTTTTCCCCCCTGGTTCCAAGGATTGAACTCAGGACTTTTCACTTGCCAGGCAGGCACTTATGCCACTGAGCTATCACAAAATAAGAAACAAGAAATGTCTGTAATTAATGACTGTAGGTAAATAAGAAAAGTTAAAATATATTCATTATATTAGCAAGAAAGAGAAGCATGTGAGTGCTTTTTTATTTTGGTTTGGTTTTTGTTTTTGTAGAGATAGTCTCTAGTGTAGGCTGGTCTTGAACTCAATAAGTAGAACCAGCTGGCCTCAAACTCTTGGCAACCCTCTTGCCTCAGCCTCTCACGTTTTGCAATTATAGACATGTATCAAAAAGTCTGGCTTCATGAATGCATCATAGTCAAAAGTAGTTGACATTGTATTGCTTTAAGGAGTAACTCTGTTATCTCAAAAGTTAGCTTCAGTAGAATATCTTTGTGCTTAAAGAAAATGCTAAAACATTGCCTTGAAGTTATTATTGCAGGGCCCAGCGGGGTGGCTCAGTGGTCTAAAGCGCCTGTTTGGGAAAGCTTAGGCGGCTTCAGGGACCGCGGTTCGATACCCGGCACCACATGCTGCGCCAGCCCTGCCCTCGGGGTGGGCTGAGTCAGCCATGAAAATGACTGAATGGACAAACAATGGTTCTGAAACAAGAAAATAAATAAATAAATAAATTTAAAAAAAAAAGTTATTATTGCAAAAGAATATGCAAAATTTTATGAGTGTGAGGTGGTTTTGAATCTACAAGTGCCATACCTGTTTTAGGTAGAATATGTAATTGGACAGTGTTAAAATTAAGAGAAATATGTGAACAGAATATCCAGAGCAACATAGATATTAGCAAGGAAAAAAATGCAATGAAGTGAAATGCTTAGAGATGGTAAGTGTCCAGTATCCTTATAAGTGCATCTCTGATATATGTAATCAAGTTTTAGATTTAACTTTTCCCTTTTCTGTCTATTGCCTCTCTTAGGACCGTGGTTTTTTGGTGAAATCATTGATGGCAAATTGGGCTGTTGCTTTTCCTTTGGAATATTTGTTAATGGACATTTCCTTCAAGGCAGTATGACATTTGTAGTTGGAATTCTCCAGGTAAGAAGTCAGAAATTCAATTTAGGGACATTTTGGCCTGATTGGACTACCTGCGTAACAGTTATGAGTTAAATCCAAAAGTCTTGGGCCAGGGAGATGGCTCAGTGAAATAAGTGCTTGCCTGGTAAGTGCAAGGTCCTGAGTTTAATCCCTGGTACTGCAATAAAATAAAATAAAATAAATCCAAAAGTCTAGCGATGACCATAGATCATCTTTCCTACTTGTTTCCAGAGCAGTCTCCAATAACATGCTTAGCTTTGCTTCTTTACTTTTACTATTTTTTTTTTTTTTTTTTTTTTTTTTTTTTTTTTTTTTTTTTTTTTTTTTTTTTTTTTTTTTTTTTTTTTTTTTTTTTTTTTTTTTTTTTTTTTTTTTTTTTTTTTTTTTTTTGGTCTTTTTGAGACAGGGTCTCGCTATGCAGTTGAGGCTGGCCTTGAGCTCACTTTTGTAGCCTAGGCTAGTGTAGAACTCACACCTATCCTCCTGCCTCAGCCTCCCCAGTGGTGGGATTACAGGTGTGCACCACCATGCCGGACCACTTCCACTATTCTTGTGTAAACATAAATCCATCTTTGAAATTCAGCACTGACAGAGGTTTTTGTTGTTTCACTGTTTTGTTTTTTTTGTTTTTTCCAGTGGGGAAAAAAAAATGAAATAAAGGACTTGTATAATAAATTATACATGACCAACTAACCAAAGCTGATAATGAGAAAAGCCGGGTGTGGAGGCCTACACCTATAATCCCAGCACTCAGGAGGCTGAGACTGGAGAATCACTGCAAGTTCAAGGCCAGCCTAAACAACATAAGGAGACCCTATCTCAAAACAAAACAAAAATTGATTATGATAAAGAAGAAAAACAGGAGTAAAAGAAAAAAAATAGATATACAAGAAAAATGTGTCGCTGATTTAGGAGAAACTTCATTGAACACAAACCAGACTGAGGTTTTCCAATGATATCTTAGCAGTTTTCTTTGGGAAGCCATAATATATTGTGTTTACATTTGATTTCTCTGAAACAAACACCCAACAAAACATTCTGATCTATAGCAGAATTCCATAAACAGATTTTAAAATTATTTACCTAATATGCTCTCTAGTTTACTTACCGAATGGGGCTAGTGCACCAAAATCTGAGGTATAACTTGAAGATTTGGAAGAAACAAAGATTCAAAATGAGCTCAAGAAGGCTGGCCAGATAGCTCAGAGGACTAAAGCACGTGCTTAGGCAGAGCACAGGGACAGACGTTAGATCCAGTCCTGCCCCCAGGATACACTGAGTGGGGATTGAGACTGGGCCTGGTGGTGTGGACCTGTAATCCCAGCGTGTGGCTGAAAACAGGAGAATCACTGAGTCCAATCTGTGTATGAGACCCCATAGATCCTGTACTAAATACATTAAGAAAAAAAAAATGAGTTCAAGCTCACTACCAAAGCAAGATCAGAGGGATTAGTGACAACAAAGGCTTTCACCTGCCACTGATGCCATAATCTTCTCTACTTAAAAGCATTAAATATGTGAATAGTTCTTGGGCCCAATTCTCTTTTCTTTCTTTTCTTCTTTCTTTCTTTCTTTCTTTCTTTCTTTCTTTCTTTCTTTCTTTCTTTCTTTCTTTCTTTCTTTATTTATTTATTTTTAGCTTTCCCTTTCCTTTTTCAGCCCTCACCCAGCCCAAAGGCTCAAGTGTGCTAAACACAATGTTAAACTGCTAAGCTCCAGTAGCCCTGCATTGTTTTCTTTCTTATTTGTTTAACCTGAATTGTGTTTTCTAAAAGGTAAATGAACGTTGTTTATCAGAAGCAGTCTCACACCAAGTGAAACTTAACTTGCTAGAAGACAAAGCTATTTTTTTGTGTGTATGTGTGTTTATATTAATAATGTAATCAATGGTATGTTGGTAATAGATTTATTGTATTATCTAGGTCATGACTCCCAAATTTGTGTCTCTATCCTAGACTTCTTCGTCTATGTACCCAACTGCCATTTTATATATTCTCTTAAGGTAGCTAAAAGTCATCTCAATTTAGTACTATCTTTTTATTTATTTAATAACTTATTTATTTATTGTCTTTTTTGCAAACAAAATTAAAAAAAAATTTGGGGCCGGGGAGATAGCTCCATGGCACAAGGGCCTGCCTGGTAAGTGCAAGGTCATGAGTTCAAACCCTAGTCCCGCAAAACAAACAAACAAACAAAAATTTATTTATTGTTTTTTTGAGACAGGGTCTCACTATGCAGTTCAAGTTTGCTCTGGGCTCATTCTTTGTAGCCCATGCTGGTCTTGAACTCACACCAATCCTCCTGCCTCAGCCTCCCAAATGCTGGGACTACAGGAACTACAGGCAAGCGCCACCACAGCCTGGCTGTCATATTTATTTATTTATTTGTTTGTTTGTTTGTTTATTTTTTATGGCTGGCTCAGCCTGCCCTGGGGATGAGACTGGCACAGCATGTGGTGCTGGTGATCGAACTGAGGTCCCTGCAGTTGCCTAAGCTTGGCTAAGCAAACACTTTAGACCACTGAGCCATCTTGCCAGCCCTCAATTTATTTTTTATAATAATAAATTGAGGGGGGGGGCTGGGGATGGAACTCACAACCTTGCACTTGCCAGGCAAGCACTTGTGCCACAGTGCTATCTCCCTGGCCCCTGTCATCTCTATTCATTTGTTTGTTTGTCTTTTGAGGCAGGGTCTCACTATGCAGTTCAGACTGGCCTTGAGCTCACTTTTATAGCCCAAGCTGTTCTCAAACTCACACTGATCCTCCTGTCTCAGCCTCCCTTGTGCCACCATGCCCAGCTTGTCATCTCTATTTATTTATTTATTTACTTACTTACTTACTTAACTTTATTTATTTATTTTATATTATGGCTGGCTCAGCCTGCCCTGGGGGTGGAGCTGGTGCAGCATGTGGTGCTGGGATTGGAACTGTGGTCCCTGTGGTTGCCTAAGCAGGCACTTTAGGCCACTGAGCCATCTCACCAGGCCCCTGTCATCTCAATTTAATACTGTCTCTGATAGGAACTTGTTTCCACCTAAACCAGTGGCTCCACCCTCATTTTTTGTGTGTTTTAAAAAAGTTTTTGTTTTTTTGAAATAGGGTTTCATTATGCAGTTCAGGCTGGCCTTGAACTCATTTTGTAGGCCTGGCTGGCCTTGAACTCACGGCAAGCCTCCTGCATCTGATTCCTAAGTTGTGGCATTATAGGTGTGTACCACCACCTCTGCCTCCATCCACATTTTCCATCTGGCTCCTTGTGCTCAGTAGGTGCTGCTTTTTATTTTTTATTTTTGAGACAGGGTCTCACTGTACAGTTCAGGCTGGCGTTGAGCTCACTTTTGTAGCCCAGGCTGGTCTCCAATTCACAACGATCCTCCTGCCTCAGCCTCCCAAGTGCTGGGATTCTAGGCGTGAGCCACCACGCCCGGCTAATAGGTGCTGCTTTTAAGACACTAAAACATTTCCCACACTTTCCTCAACTGGCCCCTGTCCTTGTGGCTTCAGACAGCCTGTCTCCTAGTTATCTTCTAGTGACTTAGTTATTTCCTTCATCGAATCTGTTACAAAACATAGTTATCTTTTTAAAATTTGTATTTTTTCTACTTGTTATAATGTAGGTTTATGGTATATCTTTATGGATTTATTTACTAGTTTATCTCCAGCCCAGAGTCTAGCAAAGTTCCTGCCATGTACAGTGTGCTTCATAAATATTTGTTGAATAAATAAGTAACATAGCTGCAAAATTGAATTATGAATTAGATCTTCTAACTTATATTTCAGTAGTTATCATGCTATATCAAAAATATAGAAATATTCTTTTTTTTTTTGTCTTTTTGAGACAGGGTCTCGCTATGCAGCTCAGGCTGGCCTTGAGCTCACTTTTGTAGCCCAGGCTGGTCTCGAACTCGCACTGATCCTCCTGCCTCAGCCTCCCGAGTGCTGGGATTACAGGCGTGCACCACCACGCCCGGCAGAAATATTCTTATATTTTCCCTCCTTCCTTACATGCAAAAAATATACTTTGTATTTGCATGCATTAATTATCAAATTACTTCAACTTAAACTTGTGCCTACTGTGCAAATGATACTGTAAGTGGGGACTCAGCATGAATAGACACCTCCCTTTTAGAACAAAAGGTCACAGGCAAATACACAGTTAACTGTAGATCACCTGTAACTTGTGTTACAGACAAGTGTGACTGAAGCATGAAAGACCGAACTTTCAGATCAGATATTCTTGGGACACCTAGAATACCCAGACTCACCCTTCTTAGGGCATAGCATTAAGTTAATGGCTGTGTTCTACTGCTTTTTCCAGCTGGCATTTTTTAACATCCCCTTGATGGCTTACCTGTGTTGGAGCTTGCTACAGCGATGCTTTGGTCTAAGCTTCAGGTCTCATCTCCATCAAGGAAAATACTTGAAAATTATACCTATTCATCTACTTATGTTCCTATTGTATATTTGGCAAGTTTATTCCTGCTATTTTCTTCATGCGACATTTGGCACTCTGGCTTTTTTAATATCTCCTTTGCGGACCTGGTTGACATTGCTGACACCTGTACTCATTCGTCATGTGTGGACATTAAACTCAACAGAGTTTGGAACCTTAATGGTGCAGTTGAAAAGCTACCTGAGTTCATGAATTTGGTTTCTGACCACTGGCAGCTGTATGAAAGTCCTGCCTTTGCATGTGTAGTCCAGGTCCCTGCCCACAGTCTGTATGTGAGCTTCAGGGGACCACTGCTCCTCAGATACCTGGATGTTGGATGGATTACTCACTACTGATTTCTGCAAAGTGGACTGCAGAAAGTATAATGACTTGATTCTAATGAAACAACGAAAAAGCCCTAATCAAGGAGTGTCATGGTACAGGGGCTGGGTGCATGCGTGGCAGTATCTCAGGCCCAGTGTGCTTTTTAGGGTTATCCTTGTATCCCACACTGTGCATGGACCTCAGAGCTGTCAAGGAAGACATCATCCTGTGTGAACCTGGGCCAGAACCAACCTGACTACCCTTGAAATGTTAATTCCCAACCGTTTTCCTACAGGGTTATGAGTTTTCTACTTCTTCGGTCGGGGATGTTTGCAACTAATCGAATAAATGACGAATGACTGATTATAAACATAACACCTTGCGCTGTGGCCACGCCCCTGGAGACCAGAAGGCGGGTGGGGCTGTGCCTGTGGGCGGGGCCAGCCAGGCTATTGCCGGAAGTAAGCCGGCGGCTGTGGCACCGGAAGGGCGGGGGCTGTTACCTTAAAGCTCTTTGTGAAGTTCCCTGTCGGATCCCGGTCTCAGGGAGTGTCAGACTGAAATGGCGAGCACAACTGTGTCTGCATCCTCGGCGCCCGCTCAGGCCCAGATTTTGGACCAGCTTCGGCGCTTAGCGGCGGAGCTGCGGCTGCTAGGGGCCCAGGTGCGGGGTAAGTGCGCTCTCGGGAGAGGCGACAGCGGGGCGACTAGGGATGAGGAAAGGGCGCAGCTCACTTTCGCCTTTCCTCTCGCCACCGTGTTCCCCCACGCTATACCCTGCAGTCGGCGAGGCCCGGGAAACTTTCGAGGAGTTCGATCGGGAAAGATTTTGGAAAAGATTCAGTGAGTGTCGTGCCTATCTGGGACCCCTTCCCTTGTCTCCTCCGTCCCAGCCCTCTCCTTCCGCCGACTCCCTTCACCTCCCTGAGGTGGTGAGACTTCGCGTTGCCCATACGCAGCGCTTGATGGGACGGGAGTACTGATTTTTAGAGGTATTTTTGCAATGTCTAGACCAATAAGGGTGGAGAGGGGACGCGTGATCTTCAAAGTATCTGCGGCAGCTTTAGGCTTTCGTACTGACTCGGGCGCCTGCCTCCACTGCCTTCCCCAGATGAGGCAGCAGTGACAGTGGCAAGAGAAGCCACGACTCTGACCACAGTCTTTCGACAGCCGCTGACCTCTTCTCAGGTGAGCTTCATTTCATTGAAGTCCTTGCGCTGCCTCCTTATGCCTTAGGAATCTCTTCTTTTTCTTTCCACTTTTTACACTCAAGCCAAGAGATTTATTTTCTTGAGGTTGCAATTGCTACATCAGGATTGTTGTGAGAGTGAGCTGGTGTTGGCCTGGGACTGAGCAGGCTTGTCTTCTCAAGTCCAGCTGAAGTTCTGCCTCATTATTGTCTTTCCGGTGACCTTTCAAAGAGCTGTTTGTATATGTTTTCAGATACAGTGCATTATCCTCATCTGACATAAGCAGCCAGGCCACAGGTTCAAGTTGAGATTAATTGAGAAGGTTGAATTTAAACAAGAGTCTATCTGACATTCTATTACATATGTAACTTCTTTTGCTTTGAATTTTTTTATTTAACCAGTAATGTGGATACAGTATAAAAACCAAAGAATATCAAAATAGTGTTCTAAAAACTTTTATTTTCCTACTCCAGTTACTCATTTTTGTCTTTCCTTCTTTCCAACATACAATATATTCTATGGATTTATACATTCCTATATGTGTATATGTCTGATTTTTTCACATATAATCAAGTACTACACACACTATTCTGGCTGTTTAAAAAAAGAGCAATACAGCAACTGCCTTGGTAAGCACAGCGACCTGGGTTGGATACCTCCCCCTGGAGCATGCTGAGTAGAAAGTGGAAAGAGTCTAGGCATGGTGGCGCAGGCCTGTAATCCTAGTGCTGGAGAACAGGAGGATCACTGTGAGTCCAAACTGCATAGTGAGACCCTGTACCAAATACATAAAGGGGTGGGGTGGGGGGAATGCAACACAGCTTGAAAATCAATTTTTAACAGCATGTAAGGCCAAGCATGGTGGCGCATCCCTGTAATCCCAGAACTTGGGAGGCTTAGGCACAAGGATTGGTATGAGTTCGAGACCAGCCTGGGCTACAAAAGTAAGCTCAAGGCCAGCCTGAACTGCATAGGAAGACCCTATCTCAAAAAGACAAAAAACAAACAAACCAGCATGTAAAAAGTCATTCAGATATTTGTAAAAAGAATTCTAATTTTTTTTTTTAAATGTATTTGGTTGTTGCAGGGTCTCAGCCACCTCAAAGAGCTGCAAAGGCAGCTTGGACTCATGATGATCCTCCTGCTTTCATCCTCCCTGGTGCTGGAATTACAGGCCTGGACTTTGGCTTCAGACTGCCCTGGGGGCAGGACTTGAACCTGTGGTCCCTGCACTTGCACTTTCCTAAGCAGGAACTTTTGTTTGCTGAGCTATCTGGCTGACCCAAGAATTCTAATTCTTATGGACTGCTCTTTTATGGAAGTACATGTTTGAATGCTGAAACAGTGCTAAGTTGCCATAGAAGTTTCATAGCACTTGCTCTTGGTCACTGTACTTACTCTATCATATAAACTGGTAACAGTTTGTAGAGTGCCAACAATTTGGACCATGTTTACATAGCACTGCTTAGAATTTAGCAGAGAATAGAAGCTGAGAAAAATAAGAAAGCCAGTGGCTAGGGTTATAGTGTCGTGGCATAAGTGCCTGCCTAGCAAATGCAAGGTCCAGAGTTTGATCCCTGGTTCCAGAAAGAAACGAAGACTGAAAGCAAGCAAGCCAGCCAGCCAGCCAGCCAGCCAGCCAGCCAGTGACTGCTTAGAAGAAAAATGATCTACACTGCCCAGTATCCATGTTAATTACCTTTAGTCACCTGTTGAGAAGGACACACAAACACACAGAGCTGGTTCACAGTCTTAATGGGGTGGCAAACTTTTTCTATAAAAGGCTTGGTAGTAAATATTTTGGACTTTGCAGACCAATTTCTCTACTTTGCCCATGTGGTGTGGGCTATAACTGTGTAAACCAGTAAGCATGGCTGTGTCTCATACCACTTTATTTACAGAGGCTCAGAGTGGGCCTGATTGGACTGAGGGCCATGGTTTGCCTACTCCTGATCTAAATATGACAAATAGCATGTGACATCTCATGATTCTTGGGATATACAGTATAAAGAATAAGTCTGCTGTTTCTTAATCTTTCTTGAGTTATTAGCCAATGTTTGGTTTCCAGCTAACTTTTCTCTAGTACAGAATGAGTTTAGCACAAAGCTGACTAATAGTAGGACTTGAGAAAATGTGTGATGGTGTTATACACACGTCTGCTCTCTTCCACAGTAGATGAGTTGACCAGATTGATGTAATCCATTTCTTTTTTATTCCTGAAATTGGTCCATCACCTCATAGGAAACCCAAAGGATCTGTGAGCAAGTCCATGCGGCCATCAAGGCACTTACTGCAGTATACTATTCACTTCCCAAGGACCAGGGTAAGCCACTGTATACATATTAGAATTGCATTTATGGGCCAGATTTTCACTAATATGATGCATCATGCTGTGAAACTTTTTACCTTTGCCCCGTTTGAACATGTAGCTTTCTCCCATAAGATCCTATCAAGGATGCTGGGTGTGGTAGTGCACCCCTATAATCCCAGCAGTTGGAAGACTGAGACAAGAGGATTGTTGCAAGTGTGAGACCAGCCTGGACTACAAAAGTGAGCTCAAGGCCAGCCTGAATTGCACAGCAGGACCTTGTCTCAAAAAGAAAAAAAAAAAAAAAAATCCTATTAAGGATAATTTTACAGTAATCCTCTGTAAACATTCCAATATGCTGAGGTACAGATTCTGTGCACCCATGACTTCCCTTTTCTCCTGCCTTGCCTGACTCTTAAGGCTTTTAATTCTCACTGACTCTTCCCTCTTTACCCCTTTATAACTGCCATAGTGGCTGCCTGAAGCTCAGTTTGCTGCCCAGGTCAGACTATCCCTGCTGTCCTTCCACCCATATTACATCACACTGTGTTTTTGAATTCCTTTATAAGTTTTGTCCACCAACCCTGCCTGTGGGTTTATGCTTTGATTATAATCATACCAGAATGATAAATGAATACATATCATAGATGTTTAGGATTGCTTACAAATAGTTGAAACCTCTAATGTTTTATACAGTTTCAGGAGATACGTGTCCTTAATTGGTAAATATATGCTGTCCTGGAAAACTTTTGTTTTGTGCCTCTTGGAGAATAACTCTGTGTAATGGTGGGAAGGAGGAAAAGGGCAAAGAAATGACTGGATTATAAACAAAGAAGGGACTGTTGTGTTGCTTCTTCATTTAAAGTGTAGGGATATCAGCTGGGCCATGCTCATACACACCTGTAATCCCAGCACTTGGGAGGCTGAGGCAGGAGGATTGGTGCGAGTTCAAGACCAGCCTGGGCTACAAAAGTGAGCTCAAGGCCAGCCTGAACTGCATAGTGAGACCCTGT
>PVJA010046926.1:0-14899 GCA_004027025.1 Myocastor coypus
TTCCTTCCTTCCTTCCTTCCTTTCCACAATCCAACACACTTTGAACACATATATTCCCAAAAGAAAACAAAATTGCACACTGTTTATATAGAAAATATTCTAGAACATGTATGGAGTATAGCGGTGCACACCCATAATTCCAGTACTTGGAAGCTGAGACAGGAGGTTCAACATCAGTTCAAGGCTAGCCTAAACCACACGATGACACCCTATCTCAAACAAACAAACAAACAAACAAACAAACAAAAAAACCAAAAAAAAAAAAAAAAAAAAGACCAACTAAATTGGTCAGTTAATATCATCCATACTAAATAATTCAATTAATATAAAATGCTAGAAAATTTATAGTGACACAAAATATAACAGCTTCAAGACATGCTACTATGGAAAGAAACTGAGTATAAGGAATAAATAGGAGTAAATAACTGGGATAACGGAAAGGAGGATAGGAAAAAAATGAAGGGGAAAAAGTCATGTGTGCATATACATAGGATAGCTAAGATGATAGTACTAATACTAATTTTTATCAGTTTTTTGAAGTTAGCAGTTAATGCTTAAAATTTTTACTTTGACCAGGCCTAATATAGTTGCATACACAGCTGCTTGAGAGGCAAGGCAGGGAGACTGCAAGTTCAAGGCCAGCCTGAGCAAATTTAGTCAGCTTCTGCCACCAAAAACTTTTTACTTTGACCAATTTTACATGCTTATGTCTGTAGTATGAGCAACTGCACTGAAGACAACAATGTGAAATATAACAACCACTATTGAATACCTATCATCTTATTTTCCTTAAAATTGTGTATCACTCCTTATCTCATTATTTTTCTATTGCCTTTAAATTTTTTTTTTTTTTTTTCCCAGAACCAGGGTTCAAACTCATGACCTTGCACTTTGCCAGGCAGGCACTTGTGCCTCAGAGTTATCCACCCAGCCCCTCTATTGCCTTTAAATTAAATTAAAAAAAAAAAAGTAATACCACACCCTTTTCACAGAGGACAAATATAAACAAGACCTAGGAAATAGTAACACTTATAAGGATAGAGTAAAGGTTAGGGAAAGGGGAGGCTTTAAAATTTGTTTTAATTCAAAGAAAATAAAAGCATCGATTAATTATGTGCCTTGGGGAGCACAACAATGGCCTCTCATCGCCAGTGCTTTACGATATTAGTTTGGAAATTAGCTTCACATAAAACATATAAAGACCACGGTCATTACAAGTGCTTTACCTTACCAAACAAGGTCTTATGAACATCCAGCATAGCCTTTTGTTTTGAGCTGCCATCCTTGACTAACTGCTCCATATTATTAAACAGATTCTTCAGGTTTTTGCCAAAAATATCCTGCGCTTCTGCATTATGTTGCTCAACTGCCTTCTTTCGATCCAGTTTGGAATGGAGACCAGACACAACCTTTGTAGTTTCTTCAACTGTGTCAAGCAACTATAGGAGAAATTTTAAAATAGATGCTAAGATAAAACATAATCTAGGAGGCTGTGGCAGGAGGACTGCTGCCAGTTTGAGGCTACCCTATGCTAAATGGTGAGTTTAAGGCCAGCCTGAACTATGAGAACATCTCAAAAATAAATTAAGTACATAAATGCAATATGTTGACAATATTTGTGCCATACAAGGATTTATCCTAATAAGAACTACTAAGTTTTAGATACTGTGTCAAAAAAGTACTTATTCTTTCTTTTTTTTTCCCAGTAGCAGGGATTAAGATTAGGGCCTTACACTTACTAGGCAGATGCATATGCCACTACACTATATCCCTGCCCGGAAATATGCTTATGCTAATCTATACAGATGCCCAGCAATGTTTATTTCTCCTTTCATAGCTATCTATATAATGAAAACTGATTTTACAATTTTATTGCAACAATTATGTATGATTCCTTACAAATTTTATTAATGTTTTACTATCTTCTTAAAAGTACACCTACAGTCAGTGAGATGGCTCAGTGGTCTAAAGTGCCTGCTTAAACAGGCTTAGGCAACCACAGAGACCGCAGTTCGATTCCTGGCACCACATGCTGCGCCAGCTCCATACCCAGGGCAGGCTGAGTCAACCATTAAAAAAAATAGTACACCTAATAAAAAATTTAATATTTTGAATATCTTCCTCTAATAGAGGTAACTAGATTCTCTTTTTCTTTTTTTTTTTTTTGAGACAGGGTCTCACTGCACAGTTCAGGCTGGCCTTGAGTTTGCTATGTAGTTCAGGCTGGCCTTGAACTTGTGATGATCCTCCTGCCTCAGCCTCCTCAGTGTTGGAATCACAGTGATGTGCCACCCTGCCTAGCTGTTCTCATCTTGGAAATAGGGTCTCACTCTGTAGGCTGGCCTCAAAATTGTGACAACGCTCTTGCCTGAGCCTCCTGGCCACCATGCCCAGCCACAAATTACTAAATTCTTTTTTTTTTTTTTTTTTCTTTTCTTGTTTCAGAACCTTTATTTGTTAATTCACTCATTTTTATGGCCAGCTCAGCCAGCCCCGAGGGCAGGGCTGGAGCAGCATGTGGTGCCGGGGATCGAACCGCAGTCCCTGAAGCCGCCCAAGCTTTCTCAAGCAGGTGCTTTAGACCATTAAGCGAGCTATCCTACCCGGCCCCTAAATTCTTTTTTTTTGGTGGGACCAGGGTTCAAACTCACGACCTTGCACTTGCCCAGCAGGCACTTGTGCCTCGGAGCCATCTCCCCAGCTCCCTGGACCCCTAAATTCTTAATGATTAAAGTTTTAATCATTTGACATCATAACTCTCAATGTCCACCAAGTACCAAGTTGTGCTTGATTT
Source organism: Myocastor coypus (assembly GCA_004027025.1). NCBI lineage: Eukaryota > Metazoa > Chordata > Mammalia > Rodentia > Myocastoridae > Myocastor > Myocastor coypus. Next base: position 2,795 of record PVJA010046926.1, read on the forward strand.
TAAAAAATCCAGGTATCATTTTTTTCATTATTGTTTTTAAGTCAACACCTCCAGAAAGAAAAGTATGGATGAGATAGTAAAAGCGTACTTTCAACTGAGAGACAAACCTTGCTGGCCGTATCATGAAGTTTCTCCTCATTGCTCTCCAAAGCTGATGAGATATATTCTTCTTTAATAAGTTGCAATCTAGTTTCTTGCAAATGTTTCTGAGTAGTTTCAAGTTCTTGCATCTTATTTTGCAGGTCAGATTTACACTGGTAAAGCTCATTTTTATTATCTGTGAACAACTCTGTAACCTAAATACAACACAGTAAATATTCTTCCTTTTTTATACAGTTTTTAATTTCATCTTTAAACCCAGGACCTTCACACTGAGCTGGATCTCTATCATTTTCATTTGGACACAGGGTCCTGTAGACTCTTTGTTTCCCAGGTGGCATTAGATCACGCAGTCCTCCTGCCTCACCTTCCCGAAGGGCTGCGATCACAGACAATGTGCTTCACTACATCTGCCTACTTCATATCATTTTTAAAAATTTCTTTTAACAAGAAATAATATTGAGACAGTTTCAAAACAGGTTAGCAGGACAATCACAATAATTGATACAATGCATATTGTTGTCTTCATAGTACTTGTTCAGAGTAAAAGATGCAGACATGATAACTTTTCTAAACGCTATTGGTACAAATATTTCTTCTCACTGAAATAAGGGAAACTAGTTGTCTACATAGAGCAGTATGCTATAATAGTGTGTTATTGGCAAAACTGGCAGTGTCAGAAGCTGTTGACTTGAGCCTTTTATAGCTCAGCATACTAATCTGGCTTTAATTTTTATGCCTAGTGGTTAAATTTTTCTGCTGGGTGGTTAAGGCCAAGCCGAAGCAAGACCTATATAACAAAACATGTAATTTTTATAACCTACAGGGTCAGTCAAATCACCTCAGGATTAATCATATACAGCGTTTTGTAGAACTTTTGTCAGTGTCAGCCGTCTGGATGAGTCATGGCCATTGCTTGACCAGTTTGCTTTCTGTGAAGGTCTGAGAGAATGTTTACTCTCTAGGTGACTCTCCTTAGGCATACTATACATCATTAACCCCTTTCCTCTGTGGCCCCATAATCTCCTTGAACAGAAAATTTGGGACACCACTGAGTTATAGGATGTTACAGTACAGGGTCTCTTATGTCCTGAGTCCTCACTGACCTTGAGAGGCTAGAGCCAAAATTTGGCTAACCTTGTAGCTCTTCTTTTTCTCTTATTTTTGGTCTGCAAACTTAGGTTCTTAACCCTCTAGAAGAGAAGCTTAGTGATACTATTACTGTAAAACACAGGCACTTGGACTTACCATCACTGTCTTTCTAAATATTAAGTGCCTTAGACTTAACATGGAACCGGTATTTTCCATCAATCATTGATTTAAGAAAATGTTACTTTTTTTTTTTAAACACAGAAATTTAGAAATCTAAGCATATACAAAATTATAGCAGGTCAAACCTATGACATCTGCCTACTTTATTTTTTTAATGACTTGGTGTCTATCTATACTGCCTTCTCTGATAAACATATTAACAAAAACGTTTCAGGTTTCACAGCTTGAACAAAATCTTACAAAATATAATGGCATTTGGGTCCACAATAGACTGTATATATAACAATGGCCCCATAATGTTATAATGGAGCCAACAGTTAGTGTTACAATGCTTGCCTAGTAGGCACCACTGTGGGTTCGACTCCCAGAAGTGAAGAGAAAAAAAAAACTTGTGACGAAATACTTCAGTTACCCAGTGATCTCAGAGCTGTAATAAGGTCTTAGCAAATGTATTCCACATGATTCACTGATGATATAAACAAAGCTACTGTTGAATAAAACTGTAACACATATAATTTAAACAGACCATATTACCTGATAATAATACTAGGCTACCACGTTTACCTGTGTATGTATTTTTTTTTTTTTTTTTTTTTGTCTTTTTGAGACAGGGTCTCGCTATGCAGTTGAGGCTGGTCCTGCGCTCAATTTTGTAGCCCAGGCTGGTCTCGAACTCGCACCAATCCTCCTGCCTCAGCCTCCCAAGTGCTGGGATTACAGGCGTGAGCCACCACGCCCGGCTACCTGTGTATGTATTTTATATACTTTTTATCATTACTTTATTTTAAAAATTTTTTTATTTTTATTTTATTTTATTTTTTGTTTCAGAATTTTTGTTTGTTTATTTATTTTCATGGCTGGCTCAGCCCACCCCAAGGGCAGGGCTGGCATAGCATGTGGTGCCAGGGATCGAACCGCGGTCCCTGCAGCCGCCCAAGCCTTCCCAAGCAGGCGCTTTAGACCACTGAGCCATCCTGCCGGGCCCTATCATTACTTTAGAGTATAATTCTACTTTAAAAAAAGTTAGCAGGTACAATGGCACATGCCTATAATCCCAGCACTCAGGATGCTGAGGCAGGAGGATCACAAGGAGTTGAAGGCTAGCCTAGCTACATAGTGAACTCAAGGCTAGCCAGAACTACCCAGTGAGACCCTGTCTCAATAGTAACAATAATAAATAATTAACTGCATAAGAAGACTCATATGGCTGGGAAGATACCTCAGTGGTCTAAAGCACCTGCTTAGGCTACCGCAGGGACCACATTTCAATCCCTGGCACCACATGCTGTGCCAGCCTCACCTGCAGGGCAGGCTGAGCCAGCCATAACATACATACATACATACATACATACATACATACATACATACAAACATCCATCTATACAACTCATGTAAAAAGAAGGAAAATATGGAAACAAAACTCTTGCAAATGGGGAGGGGAGAAGGGGTTGCAAGGAAGGTAGGGGTATAGGGGTAAGTTATATCATGTACAGGCACAAATTCTCTGTAATGAATATGAGCCTTTTTTTTTTTTTTTTTTTTTTTTTTTTTTTTTTTTTTTTTTTTTTTTTTTTTTTTTTTTTGTCTTTTTGAGACATGGTCTTGCTATGCAGTTCAGGCTGGCCTTGAGCTCACTTTTGTGGCCCAGGCTGGTCTTGAACTTGCAGCAATCCTCTTGCTTTAGCCTTCCAAGTGCTGGGATTACAGGTGAATATGGTCATTTTATAGATCTAATATGTATCAATAAAATCTCATTTGGGGGAAAAAAAAAACTTAAGCATAGCAATACTTCTAGAGGGACTGCAGAAGATATTGTTATGCTAGGCGAGGGGCAGCTCCCTGTGTTACTGACCCTGACCACCTTCTGGGAAGACAAGTTGTGAAGGTGGAAGACACTGACGAAGATACACTGCTGATTTTCACTCCTGCAGATCTAGCTTAAGGTGCCTGTTTAGTTTAAATAGGTTTGTATAAATATAATCCATGATGTTTGCAAAACAAAGAAATCACCTAACAAAGCCTTTCAGACCATTTCCCAATAATTAAGCAATATCCAGCTATGCTTTCTTATAATAGTGTGTTAATCTGTCAAAACAGAAAACTTTATTGATGACAGTTTAATTTTGATACAACATACTTTTAAATATGTCAAGAAAAATATCTCTTATAAAGGAAAAGCATCAGTTCTTCACATTCTAACATTTTAATATTTGCTTTTTTCCCCATTTCTGAACCTGGTACAGGGTCTCACTTTGTAGGCCAGACTCATAGTGATCCCCCCATTTCCAGCCTCCCCAGCTCTGGGATTACAGGTGTGCACCACCACACTGGGCTTGTTTGATGGCTCAGGGGTGGGGCTGGAGTGGTATATGGGTTTGGGGATTGAACCCTGTTCCCTGCACTTGCCAAAGCAGGCACTGAGGCCACTGAGCTATCTTGCCAGCCCAATATTTGCTTTTATGTGATGCTGAATATTGATTTTTTTTTTTTTTTTTTTGAGGGACCGGGAACTGAACTCAGGCCCTTGCACTTGCCAGGCAAGTTCTTATTCTACTGAGCTATTTCTCTGGCCCCCTCTGAATATTGTTTTGATACTTACTCTACTTAGTTCCTCCTCGAGAGCACCAATTTTTTCAATCAATTCCACAATCTGCTCTTCTTGAGTAGTCAATTTTCCACTCATGGCTCTAAAATAGTTTAACAGTTAACATTTTTTCTAAATCCCATAAAACACCAGAATACTCTATAGTGCAAGTATGGCAGTGTGTCTCTTCCATTTATCACCATGATACTTCAGTACTGGCAAGCAATAAATGCAAACTACAAAGAACAGATTTTTTGTTGTTGTTTTTTTGTGGTACTGGGGATTGAACTCAGGACCCTGCGCTTGCCAGGCAAGCGCTTCACAAATGTATTTTCATCTTTGTTTTAAAAGGAATTTTTTGGCCCAGAGAGATAGCTCTGTGGCACAAGTGCCTGCCTGGCAAGTGGAAGGTCCTGAGTTTGAACCCTGGTTCCGCAAAAAAAATAAAATAAAATAAAAAATAAAAGGAATTTTTTTTTAAACCTCTATTCTAAAACTCGAATCTTTACTTCTGAAAGGGAAAACATGTGAGTGTGTTATCAAATTTGAGTAGGTAAAAAGTCAATATAGAACTATAACTAAACAGAGACAGGGAGATACTGCATAATCTAAGTGTTTGTAGTCTGGGTTAAAGAATGTAAAAGTGATACTTCCTCACCTGAGTTTTGGAAAAGCTTGAGAGTTAAGGCATGAAGTATGACAAAAACAGGGGGTGAGATTAGAGACTAAAAATACCCAGAGGATTTAAAGTTACATACACAGTGATACTGGCACAACACAAACCACTATGACACCACCATATAAACTCTTAGCATTAATCTCTAGAGCAATTTCTCAGCCTTAGCACCACTAACCTTTTGTATCAGATAATTCTGTTGTAAAAGCCAGGTATGGTGGCTCAGTTCTGTAATTCCAGTACTCAAGAGGCTGAGGCAGGAGGATCATTGCAAATTTGAGACCAGCCTGGGCTATAAACTGTGTTCAAGGGCAGCCTGAACTACACTGTGAGACCCTGTCTCAAAAAGCACCCCCCAAAGCACTCCAGAAATGAAAAACAAACAAAACCGCAACAAAACGGAAAACCAAAATAATAACACAAAAAAACCCCACAGAAAACAAAAACCCCTCCATTGTAGGGAGATCCTGTACATTTTAGGACATTCAGTAGCATCCCCAATTTGTCCACTAGATGCCAGCAGCACACCCCAACCCTTGCCCCTGTATGCAATGTCTCAGCAAGGCAGGGCGACCTGTGCTCATAACCAAAGCACTTGGGAGCCTGAGGCAAGATCATCGCAGGCTCAATTCAAACCTGGATCTTTTAGTGAGACCAAGTCTCAAAAAAGAAGCCTAAGGGGCTAGGGAGATAGCTCCATGGCACAAGTGCCTGCCTGGCAAGTACAAGGTCATGAGTTTGAACCCTGGACCCGCCAACAAAAAAAAAAAAAAAGAAGAAAGAAAGAAGCAAGCCTGGACAACCACTGAAAACAGTAGCAGCATAAGAACTTCTAGCTTCACTTGGAACATAATGGAGAACTGGAAGTAAGGGAGGGGTACTGAATGTTGGGAACCTCAGCCCTTATGATCACTAACTAATATCAGCAGACAGAATATTATTATCTGTAGGCAGTGGATAAGATAAGTCTTCAGGGGAAAAATCAAAAGGCCATGCCCAAAACAAAAAATTCAAACTAAGAAAAAACCACTTTTTCAACCCACAGGTCCACAAGCTTTATCCACATAAAAATTTGTTTCCCAAAATTTGTTTGATGATTTTTATCTACTGTTTAGAGGGGGGCAAGTCAGGATCTCACTAGATACCCCTGGTCAGTTTCAAACTCATGGTGATCCTCCCAAGTGCTGGGCAATGACTATTTCATGTCAAAATAAAAAAGCATTTAGAGGGATGCTATATAAATAAATTCAACTTTAAACAATATGTTATTAGAAAATTAACTATAAACAAAGGTTTAGCCGGGCGTGGTGGCACACGCCTGTAATCCCAGCACTTGGGAGGCTGAGGCAGGAGGATCGGTGTGAGTTCGAGACCAGCCTGGGCTACAACAGTGAGCTCAAGGCCAGCCTGAACTGCATAGCGAGACCCTGTCTCAAAAAGACCAAAAAAAAAAAAGGTTTACCTAAAATTTTCTTCAGAAATGTACACTCCATTTTTCTCACGGGCAGCAGCAAGATCGCGTTTCAGGCGCTCTATCTCTTCTGTGTACTCCTACAAAACAGGCATGATGTAGGCCTCAACTTAGTACTGTTTTTATACAGGTCGGGGAGTATATGCAACAAACGAAATATGCAAAGTGTGACAGAAAGTTATAACTATACTTTTCAATCAAAACTAATTCGTTTGGTCTGGCAGGATGGCTCAGTGGTCTAAAGTGCCTGCTTAGGAAAGCTTAGGCAGCTGCAGGGACCGCGGTTCGATCCCCGGCACCACATGCTGTGCCAGCCCTGCCCTCGGGGCAGGCTGAGCCAGCCATAAAAATAAATAAACAAAACGAACAACAACAACAAAAAAACTAATTCCTTTGGAAACAGCCTTTTAATGCCTGGAGACAGAGCTCAGTGGTAGAGCACTTGCCTAACAAGAGGAACCAGAGGATCCTGAATTCTGTCTCCAGCAGTGTAGTAGGAAGGACAAAAAACCTTTTGTCAGGCTCAGTTACTGAAAGATAATAGCAATGAAATAGTAACAATAACAAAAAAAGTCTAATATTGGAAATCTAACAAATATTATTTAACAATTATATGTTTAAGTTCCTTATTTTCAGATTTGTCAAACAAGATCACATTAATCCACAGAAATTACCTTTTTTGTTTGTTTTGTGGTTTTTAGGGAAGGGACTACAGTGGATCAGGGTCTCATTACTAGTTCAGACTATAGCCTCCTAAGAGCTGGAACTACAGACATGCGCCACCACACCCAGTCTCAGTTGCTGTCTCAGTGTGCCCTAGGGATGGGGCCAGCACAGCAGTCCCTGGTATCCAACCCTGGCCCCTGTGCCTGTCATGATTACCTTAATAAGAGCTTTCTTAGTGAGTTTCTGATTGACTTCAGGTTTATTCAATATGTTCTTTGCTCTATGAGCATAATCCAATGTACTCAGAGTTTCCTGTAATGAAAACAAAAGTCAGTTACTGAAGAGTCTGTGAGAATGCAGTTCTATCATCTGCAGTGTATGATATAACTTATAAGTAATTAATGTATAGTTATATGTAATCCAAAGTGTATTCACTAAAAATGCCATATGTAGTATGGCCTATAATCCTAGTACCAGAGGAGACTGAGGCAAGAGGATTCTAAGTTCTAGTCCAGCAAATCAGCAAGACCCTGTTTCCCAGTAAAAACTAAAAAAACACTGAAAGTATAAAAAGCCCTACCTACATTCAATCTCCAGGAACACACACACAAATCCATGACTATTATACCTAACTTTCTTATGCTTTTTATAATTTATTTATTTGTTTATTTATACTATTTTTCGGGGGTACTAGGAATCGAACAGTGGGCATCATCCTTGCCAGGCAGGTGCTGTACTGCTGAGCTGTATTACCGGCCCTGTTATCCTTTAAAAAAAAAAGATAAAAAACCAGTACAAAGACAAAAACACTGCTTAGGCTGAGCCAGGCACTCAGTCCAGCAGTGGACTTGGACACCAAGCGTCCAAGCTGCATAGTGAGAATCTGTACCAAATACATATAAAAAAGGACAAGAACAAAGCAACATAAAAATGGTATAATATCTCAAAACAGGAGTAGGAAATTAACAATTGTATCTATTTATTTATTTACATGTCTGCATTCTTCCTTTCAATAAGACATTAGAAACAAGAAAAAAAAAATGAAAACTAAATTGAGTGGAATTGAACAGTGATTGCTGTATTGTACATTATTATTTTTAATGGAGTTCCTCAGACTATACATTAGTATATGACTGGTAAAGTAAAAACTTCAAACTACTATCTTTTTTTGTTTGTTTTTGCGGGACTGGGGTTTGAACTCACGACCTTGCACTTGCCATGCAGGCACTTGTGCCACAGAGCTATCTCCCCAGCCTCAAACTAGTATCTTCAAAAAATTGACAGAAACTACTATTACAATCATATTAGCTTTTCTATGTACATATTTACATGATGCTTTTTCCATTCCTTTTTTACCTTTTCTCCTTTCCCTCATCTCAATTGTTTATTCCTTACGTGCAGTTTCTTTCCCTTTTACTGTATCTATTGCACCTCTGAGTTTATTTACTCTATGAAGTTTCAAATTTATCTTTACAGCTGAGCAATACTCCACTGTGTAAAAATACAACTTTTTTATCCATTCCTCAGGTGATGGGGATTTGAGTTGTTTCCAAGATTTAACTATGACAAATTGCACATAGGTGCACGTCTATCACTTCAATTCTTTTTGAGTACCTGGGTTGAATGGGACTCATAACCCTAGTTTCTTTGAGTAATCTACATACCGATTTCCATAATGGTTTTACCAGTCTACATCCCCATCAACAGTGGAGAAGGGCCTTTTCCCCCACACTCTCTCAAGCATGTTATTAGTTTTATTTATGATAAACCATTCTTTCTGGAGTAAGATGGAATTTCAGTGTTGTTTTAACCAGTACCATGGAACACTTCATGTATTTATTTCCCATTTACATTTCTTCCTCTGAGAAGTATATATTCATCTGAGATGCCCATTTTTGGACTGAGTCTTTGAATTTTGGGGGCCTGATTTTTTAAAGTTTTTTTTACATGTTCTAGCTGGAAGTCCTTTGTCTGAATGACTGTAATTAAGAATTTTTACCAATTTGTGGGTTGTCTTTTTACTGTTGATGACTTCTTTGGATATTCAGAAACTTCTCAATAAGAAGAGATCCCAGGGGCTGGGGAGACAGCTCCATGGCACAAGTGCCTGCTTGGCAAGTGCAAGGTCCTGAGTTCTAATCCAGGTCCCGCAAAAAAAGAAGAGGAGGAGGAAGAGGAAGAAGAGGAGAAGGAGGAGGAGGAAGACGACGATGACGACGATGATGAACAAGAGATCCTAGTTGTTGATTCTTTGAATTATTTCCTGTGCAGTTTGTTTTTTTATTCACGAACTCTCTGTCTGCCTACACTTGTCTTTAAGATTTCCATCTATTTTTCCTTCCAGCACATTTTGTGTTTCTGTTTTTAAGTTTAGATCTTTTTCTTTTTTTAAGAATTTTAAAATTTATTTATTTATTTTTTTCTTGTTTCAGAATCTTTGTTTCTTCACTCATTTTTATGGCCGGCTCAGCCTGTCCTGAGGGCAGGGCTGGCGCAGCATGTGGTGCTGGGGATCGAACCGCGGTCCCTGAAGCCACCCAAGCTTTCCCAAGCAGGTGCTTTAGACCAGTGAGCCATCCTGCCGGGCCCCTCAAGTTTAGATCTTTAATCCATTTTCACTTAAGTTTAGTGCATGGTGATACACCTGGAAATAGTTTTAGTCATGTGGAAAGTCAGTTTTTCCAGCACCATTTATTAAAAAGGCGATCTTTCACTGAGTGAACATGTTTGGCCCCTTTGTCAAAGATTAGGTGGCTGAGTGTGTTTGTAGTTGTGTCTGCATCTTCTAATCTGTTCCATTAATGCTCAGGGATATATATATATATATATATATATATATACATACACAAACACACACATACTTTTTTGCCATTTCCTTCTTTTTTAACAACTTCCTTTTTATCCCTCTTTTCAATTTATCTTTTATTCTTTCTCTTCAATTTTGTCCTTATTATATTTCGATCCAATCATTTTTACCTTTCTACAAGCCTTAAATTCAATGAACAAATGAAAAAATCCATATAATAATGTGGATGAACCTTGACAAAACATGCTAAATGAAAGAATACCGTAATTAAAAACACATGTAACTTGAATGTGGTAGGACTCCATTTATATAAAAGGTCCAGAAAGGCAAATATACAGATACAAAAAGCAGCTGTAAAGTTGGATGCTGTGGCACAGACCTGTCTTTCCAGCAACTCAGAAGGCTGAAAAGGAGGACTCTAAGCTCATGGCCAGATGAGCCAAACTGGCAGTATCCTGTCTTAAATAAATACAGCCTGAGCACAAGCTGATCATATAGCTCAGTAAATCAACTGCCTAGTAGGCAAGAGGGCCTCTGTTCAGTCTGCTACATTCACTCCTTCCCCCAAAAGTAGTGAGAGTGGAGGAAATGAAAACTGTTTATAAAGTATCTATCTATCTATCTATCTATACTTTAAAGACAGTCTCATTATGTAGCTCAGGCTGCCTTTGGACTCACTGTGTAGCACAGGCTGGCTTCAAGCTCACAGCAGTCCTCCTGCCTCAGCCCCAAGTATTAGGATGATTGGCATATGCCATCACACCTGGCTTAAAATGTTTTAGAATTTTTTTTTCTTGTTTCAGAACTTTTGTTTATTTATTTTTATGGCCAGCTCAGCCTGCCCTGAGAGCAGGGCTGGTGCAGCATGTGGTGCCGGGAATCAAACCACGGTCCCTGCAGCCGCCCAAGCTTTCCTAAGCAGGCGCTTTAGACCACTGAGCAATCCTGCTGGGCCCCTAAAATGTTTTAAACTTAAGATTTTAATGATGGTTGCATAACTCTGCTCATCAAATTAACATATTTTATTTTTATTTTTATTTTTTAAAAATTTTTTTTAATTTAATTTTTTTATTTTTTTCTTGTTTCAGAACCTTTGTTTATTCACTCATTTTTATGGCCGGCTCAGCCCACCCCGAGGGCAGGGCTGGCGCAGCATGTGGTGCCGGGGATCGAACCACGGTCCCTAAAGCCGCCCAAGCTTTCCCAAGCAGGCGCTTTAGACCACTGAGCCATCCTGCCGGGCCCCAAATTAACATATTTTAAATAAATAAATTTTATGGCAAATGAGTTCTATCTTAATAAGTACTATTTTAAAGGAAAGAAGAATTAGAACCTAAAATATTTTCTAATTCCATTTATAGCAGATGACAATAAGAGATTTATCATCTTTGCTGCTCTCTATATTTTTCCGTTCTACTTCCACATATTCAACCTCAATTTCAGAGCTATCTAAGCAGGCTCCATCTGACTCACTCTAATCCTCAATGAAATTCCCACAAACTAGCCACTGCTAATGATTCAAAGTAATTGTCTTTAAAGACAACATAGAAAAATCATTAATTATAAACTGCCTTTTATAGTAGTATTCTGCAAGATAAGTACATATGCAGTGTCCAATTTCTTTTACGTTGTAACATAAAATGAACGAAGCCAATATATAACTTAAAAGATATGTTAGAGCCAAATAAGAATTACAACTCCTACACTTGCAGTTCCTTTTCAGAGAGCTTACCTCAAGATTCAGAGATGCAGGAGAAATTGTTGCAATGATAGACGTTCTGGTGCGGCCCCCAAGAGAATCTTGGAGGATTCTAGTCAGTTTAGATTCTCGATAAGGAACATGAGGTGTTTTTTCTACAAGAGCAGTAATCACCCTGCCCAAAGTCAACAGGGATTGATTGATATTTCCAGCTTCCCGGGCTCTCTTGTCAACAGCTCCAGAACGACCAATGTTTTCACTTCCTGCAAGATCGACCTTTAGTTTTCAAAATAAAAAGTTAATCCACTGGATTAGGATTCAAAAATTTTCACCTCGTATCACACATAATGTGCTAAATATCAAAAAAAAAAAAATTAATTTCCTGTAACAAATTTGTTTTCTTACTATGAAGTTAACACCCAAGTGACTACAACCATCATCTACAAATATACAACTGCAAGCTACTCAATGGGCCAAAAAGAATTAAACAGTGATAGTAAGGTACAGGCTTACCAAGTTCAACTTTCCAATTTTAACAAGTTCCTCTCCATCAATTGTAGTTTCTTTCATATGTATCGTAACAGAAAAAACTGAGTGGGAACGACTAGAAAACAAGATAAAGTTGCCTGTTCAGTCAAGAATATGGTTTTTGGCCCAGTCTCTTATTTTCAAGTACTATTCTTGAGAGAATGACAGTAACTGAGTTTACACCAGGAGCAGTACATATCAAAAAGACAAGAGTGACATGTATTCCAAACATAATTTTAGCGTTACATTGTGCTATAATCAATATGCTGAACCTTTTGAAGGTTCTTGAGACCAATATCTGATT
>PVJA010046927.1:0-14887 GCA_004027025.1 Myocastor coypus
AGAAGAAAGCTCTGGATCACTTATAAAGGAAAATCCACTAGAATTATAGCAGATTTCATATAAGCCCTAAAGGCCAAGAGCATTTCAAAACCTAAAAGATAACTTCCAGCCCTGACTTAGATATTTGTCAAAACTTTCCTTCAAAATGATGGAGAAATAAGATATTTTCTTGACAAGGAGCATCTCCAGGAATTCATGACACCAAACTAACATTATAAACATTATTAAGGATGTCCTAGAAAGAGACAGTGAAGCCAACAGTTCCAATAAGTCAAAGAATGAATATACCTGGTGGGATGAATAGTTAAGTAAAAAAAAAGAAAAATAATAAACTCTCAAAAAAGAAAATAATGAAATGATAGGAATAGATCAAAACCTTCCAGTAATGGCTGTCAGTGTGAATGGATGGTCTCCATTCCCAGGCAACAGACATCGACTCTCAATGGGTCAAGAAACAGATTCAACAATATGCAGTATACAAGAAACACATTTAATTCAAAAAGAAATCCACAAATTAAAAATGAAAGGATGGAAAACAATATTCCATGCAATACAAAGCTGAAACACAGCAGAAGTAGCTGTTCTAATTTCAGAGAAGGCAGATTTCAAGCCAAAGTGGATCACAAGAGAGAAAAGGATCATTCTGTATTGGTTAAGGAAACAATTCCACAGGATGAGATAATTATATACATACATGTATCAAATACTAGTGTGACAATATTAATAAAACAAAAATGACATAAAAAATCAGATAAACACCAACATAGTTATAATATTGGAACTCAATACCTCACTGTCACAAACAGAAAGATGAACTAGATAAAAAAAAAGCCAACAAAGAAAATTACCCTGTGCATATTATCAGATCGCAGTGCAAAGAAGCAGAAATTAATGACAAAAGCAGCCAGGTAAACTTTTGGAAATCAAACAATACCCTCATGGGCAATCAGTGGGTTGTAATGGTTGTTTTCATTTGCAAACTCTGTATCATGTGACAGACATGACTGCAGCCATCTTTCCCACATGAACATGAATGTGTCCCTCTTTTCCAGAATTGTGGAATGAATTGTTTGTGAACCAAGATGCCACTTTAGCATGCCCAAAGTCACTCCTTGAAGCAATTAGATAGTTCCTACAATAAAGTGACTATGCCTTCATGACATGCTGGACCTACCTGATAAAATGAGGGTGGTCCTAAGAGGAAAGTTTATTGTCCTATCTGCTGTAGTCATTCATGACAATAGACACCATATCAGAAAAATGGAACAAGCGCACATCAGTAGCCTAAGTATGTACCTCAAGGTGCTAGAAAGGCATGGAAGAATCTTAGTCAAATACTGTGATGGGGAAGGTAATCATAAAGGCCAGAACAGAAATTAATAAAATTGAGACCAAAAAGGTCAGTACAGTACAGTACAAAGATTCAATAACTCTTTGAGTGTTGATTCATTGAAACAACAATACAAAGATAAATTCTTAGCCAAAAATAAAGATGATTGACATGTAAGCAATTAGACATGAAATGGAGGGCCGGCCTGATAGTTCAGTGGACTAAAGTGCCTGCTTAGGCAGAGCGCAGTGGCCTGAGTTCAATCCTTGGCTGTGCTGGTTCCGCCTGCAGGGTGCATCGAGACAGTGGTTGAGACTGGGTGTGGTGGGGCACCCTTATAATCCCATCACTTGGAATGCTGAAAACAGGAGAATTGCCATGAGTCCAATCTATGTACTGAGCTCCTGTAGACTCTGTAGATCCTGTCCTAAACACAGAAACAAAGAAACAAATAAATGAAATGGACAAAATTACTATGGATTCGATCAAAATCTAGATCCTTAGTAACTATGCTGAAAAACGATAATCTAATAAAATGATTATTCAAAAGAAATTAATAGATTTCTAGATACATATGAACTTCCATAGATGAACCAAGAAGATATAAAAATTCTGAATAATCCATTATCAGTCAGTGAGACTGAATAAGTACTTAAAAAAAAAAAAAAAAAAAAAAAAAAAAAAAAAAAAAAAAAAAAAAAAAAAAAAAAAAAAAAAAAAAAAAAAAAAAAAAAAAAAAAAAAAAAAACCTACCAAGAAAAGCACAGATCTCAATGAATCCATTGCCAAATTCTATAAGAACTTTCAAGAAGATCTGATGCCCATATTCCTCAAATCCATTAATGAAACTGAAGAGGAAGTATGTTAGTACCTCAGTCCATGAATGCTTTGATTTGCAGTTTTCAAACAGAAACATCTTACAAAATTTTGTTTTTGTCTGGAAATTTCATATCAGATAATAAACATGAGTGCAGCCATCTTTCCCACAGGAACATGAGTGTAGACATCTTTTCAAGAATTGTGGAATGAATTAAGTTTGCAAACCAAGATATTACTGTAGTATGCCCAAAGTTGTTTCATGAAGCAAGCTAGAATTTGCCTATCCTCAAAACCAGAAATGAAGGTCAACCAAATTCTAAAATAAAAAATGAGACTCAAGCAGAAATGAAAACTAAGGGACAATCACCTTAATGAAATACACCTAAAACTTAATAAGATACTGGCAAACAGAATGCAACAAATCATCAATATCATACATCATGACCAAGTAGAATTCCTTCCAGGAATGCAGGGATGGTTCAATGTACACAAAACAATAAATGCAATATACAACATAAACTGAAGCAAGGAAAAAAAATCACAAGTTATCTTAATAGACTCAGAAAGAGCATTTGAGAAAATTCAGAATCAATTCATGATTGAAAATATACAAAGAAAATAAGACAGCTTTGTCTCAGTTTAGTAAAACCTTATGTGAAGAAGTAATGGCCAACATTATAGTAAATGAAGAGAAATTGAAGGCTTTCCCTCTAAAATGATAAGCAGGAAAAGGATGTCCACTTCTATTGCTCCTGTTCAATGTAGTTTTCAAAACATTAGCCAGAGAAATGAGACAACAGAAAGAAATGAGAGTGACATGGGTAGGAGCAGAGAAAGTTGGCCTGGTATGGTGGTGTGTGTCTGAAATCCTAGTGCAGGGTCCTGAGTTCAATTCCTGGTACCGCAAAATAGATAGATAGATAGATAGATAGATAGATAGATAGATAGATAGATAGAGGAACAATTCAGAGCATTGAACCTAGACTCACATCTCTTACCATGTCCTAAATTAAAATCAAATTTAATCAAAGATCTAAATATTAAAACAAAAATAGTCTGCTGGAAGACAAACAAGGTAAAACTCTTGAAATCAGAAGTGTGGGCAAAGTCTTTCTTACTAGAACTCAGGTGAGATAAGAAATAACACCAGGAATCAGCAAATGGGATCACATCAAATTAAGAAGCTTCTGTACTGCCAAGGAAACCACTGGTACAATGACGAGAAAGCCTCCAGAATGGACAGCCTCCCTCCAGGTACTCATCTGACAAAAGTACTTACCTAGAGATACAGTGTGCCTCAGATCATGGACACTTGTGTTCACAACGAGTCAGTTAACAGGCAGAGATATTCACAAAGTTCTGCCTCTATTCGTGAACTCTGCATTAAGCGACCAACAAGACACAGATGTCTTCCCACACAAACATGAACATGGTCCTTGTTCCCAGAACCATGGCATGAATTAAGTTTGTGAACTGAGATACCACTGTGTGTAAACTCAACAAAATTAGGCCCAGAATTTCCAGGACCCAGTCAAGAAAGGCAGCTTGAAATGAATAGATACTTCTCAGATAATGTACAAATGCCCAATAAGTATGTGGAAAACATGCTCAATGTTAGCGACCATTTGAGGCACACAAATTCAAACAACACTGATATTCGTTTGATCCCAGGGAGGATGGCTATCATCAGGGAATCAAACAATGACAAATTCTGGAGGAGCCGGTGGGAGAAAGGAACCCCTTTCCACTGTTGGTGGTAGTATAAAGTAGTACAAGCACTATGGAAATCTGTATGGAGATGCCTCCAAAATCTAAACACAGAAATTTCACTGACACAGGTACTCTCCTTCTACATGTCTTACCTAAAGACATTATATTAGTGACACACACATAGCAATGCATCATCTATAATACCTAAATCTTGGAAGCACTTTATAAATCCACCAACAGAAGAATGGATAAAGAAAATTTAGTACTTATACACAATGGAGAAATACTCTGCCACAAAGGAAGATAAATTTGAATCACTTGTAGAAAAGTAGGAGCATTGTGAAACTATAGTGTTCAGTGAAGCAGATCAGACACAAAGCTTAATTATAGCACCCTTTCCTCTATGCAAGAAACCCAATACATAAAGGGCAAAACAAGAGACAATAGTCAAGAGAGACAGAGACAGAGACAGACAGCAAAGAGACAGAGAGGTTGTAATTCAGTGAATGTATGTGAAGAGTATTTAGCAAAATTATTTGTGTTTTACTTTTTTTTATTTTAGGGAAGGGTCTAGCAGGTGTTCAGGGTCTCACTACTAGATCGGACTGTAGTGATCCACCTGTTTATAGCCTCCCAAAAGTCTGTAATCTCAAATGCAGTCTTAGCTTGCCCCCAGGGGTGGGGCCAGCGTGGCAGGTCAGGGATTGAGCCCCCAGCCTCTGCGGCTGCTTGCAGGTGCTTTAATACATTTTACATGTTTTTTGGCCTGTCAGTCTGTCTATAATTCTGTATATGATAGCTAACTTGACAAAGTTTATGTTGGCAAGGAAAGCCAACCCCTCATGAAAAAAAACAGAAGCATTGGATTGATGGGGGAAGGAGTCAAGAGATGCAGGGTGTCACCAAGAGCAGAACAAAGCCTGGCTTGGTGGCACATGCCTGTAATCCCAGCACTTGGGAAGCTGAGGCAAGAGGATCATTGCGAGTTCAAGACCAGGCTGGGCTACAACATGAGCTCTGTGTCTACCTATGAAGATGCATGCTGTGTTAACTCTCTTCCTTGCCTAAAAGATGGTTGGAAAGTTTTCGGTTGTGCTCTGGCTACAGAGGAGAAGGCCTCCTGGAAGCGCTGGGGCCTAGGTTGAATTGTCTCAATAAAATTGACACAACTCACCTTCATATCCAACCCAGCTCACAAATTACCCTTGTCAAAGGCTTAGAAATCTGTATATTTTATTTTATTGTTTAAAAGAGGCAGTAAGAAGACATTTGCCAGGTAGTGCGACAAACAGATCAAAAAATTTTAGAGATCCTCAAAAACAAACACACAAAAAATCAAAGATCTCATAATGACGTAGGGGTGCTTTGAACATTACTTGACTCTTTTCTGTTTCCTTAGTGCTGAGACCAAGTGTGAATTAAGTATCTTAAATGGAGCAAATAATAATAATAACAGACCATTGCGCCACCGTAAAATATGCTAAGTACTAGACTTTGAAATTTCCCAGGTATTTTCCTGCAAATGCATGTGTGTAGGAGTATTTTCTCTTTAGAACAGAACATAATTTTTAAAACTCATATTTGCTACAGCCCTATTCATTACTGGTTTTCTTTAATGTAAGAGGTAGTGATTTATTTTAGCAAAATTGTGAACCTTGCAAGGCCTGCTTTACTCTCTATACCCTTTCCTAGATCAAATCACGCCATATTGCTGGAAGCATAATGATGAATTACTACATTTATAAGTTACTAATTATGTGCACATGCTTAGTTTGCTGTAACTTATATGTTTTACGCATGTCTGTTATATTTTCTATGATAAGATAAAATAAAATGTATCATTTTTGCTAGTTTTTCTACATTCCTAGAATCAAGATTTATTATTATTAAACTTTTGCACTTTTAGCAACTTGACTGTGAAAGGCATTTGTATAACCAGTTCCATGTAAGCACTTCCAGGACAGTAATTACCTTCACTGAGGTAGAATTTATTTTAATACTTCTTCCATCAGCTTTTGCCTAAGTCAGATGAAGAAAAAAGTTAACCTGAAGGGAGTGTAGTCTTTAGCTCAAGCAGAGAGGTGTTTGACAATACAACATAAGCAGAAAGGTACAGGGGTAATGAATTTAGCAATAAGGGCAAAGTGTTAAATGGTTTAACTGGAAAATAAAAAAGAAGCCAAGGTCAGGGACCTCAGCTCCCCTCGCGCAGCAGGTAGTCTGAGGCTGTGTCCTGGGAACGCCGGGGGTCAACAGCTGTGGGAATCTTCCCAGATTCAGCGGAAAAATTCTCTTAGAATAAACACTGGAGTCCAGCAAGTTCAGGTTCAGCTTTCAGCTGAGCCATGTCCTAGCTTCTGTCCTCGAGCAACTTGGCTTTTTTTAATCCTCATGTTCTTGTCTGAATAGTGGGAGAAAATGGTTATTTCCCAAGACCCTGTGAGAAATCTCTGCCTTTCCAGGTTTTAAGCGTCAGCCCCTGGGGAGCTTGGTGCTGCGGACATTCGTATGCTTCGTGAGGCTGCCGATTCTGGTCTCTCGTGATGTCAAACAAGATTTCACTGGAGTTCAAGGCCAAGCGCGCCCTTTCTTTGATGACTGTAAACTTTCAAGAGTGGGACTATTCGCACTTGAAAGACCTAGTGCAAACGAGATGGCAGAAAAACTGGTTTGCTCCTGAGGTCGATGCCTTGAAGCAGGAGGACAGAGAAGCCCCCGTGGATCCCAACTTGGTTTGAGGAAGTAGCTGAAAGTTTAAACTCAACAGGAAGCTGGAATAACCCAGAGAGGCGAAACAATCAACAAAGTTTCCTGAATATTATGAGAGCAAATTTTCTTGTTATAAAAACTTGGCTTCCCGGGGACCAGGGTTTGGTTCCCGATTCCACATGGGACGCTGGCCCCATCCCTGGAGTGCACTGAGTTGGTGACTGGAGTGTAGGCATCGTAGGGCAGGCCTGTAATCCCAGCACTGGGGCGGTAGAAAACAGGAGGATCACTACGAGCCCGCGCTGCTTAGGGAGACCCTGTACCATATACATAAATGAAAACAACAAGGGGAACATAAATAAATAAATAAATAAATAAATAAATAAATAAA
Source organism: Myocastor coypus (assembly GCA_004027025.1). Taxonomy (NCBI): domain Eukaryota; kingdom Metazoa; phylum Chordata; class Mammalia; order Rodentia; family Myocastoridae; genus Myocastor; species Myocastor coypus. The sequence continues at coordinate 6,960 of PVJA010046927.1, forward strand.
TAAAAGCTTGGCTTAATGATTCCTTTCCCTGCCCTCCTTTCCCAGGACCAGCTGGCTCCATTTCATTTGCCTACTGCTCAGAGCTCTGAGGAAGTCACAAATGTGGGACTCCTTTGTGTCTCTGCTTCTCAGTGCTTGACAGTTGGTGAAGGATTTTCTTGTTGGTGACCTTGTTAGACAGGCAGGGCTGGTCTCCAAGACTTGGGTTTTTGTTTCTCCTTTCTGGTAACTGTAATCCTCGTGTGAAAGTAGTACCACAAACAGAAAAGTATAACACTGACCCTGAGGAGAGAATATGGCATGAGCACTTTACATTGTTGTCCCTGTGCCTGCCCCAAAAATCATGGGGTTCTATTTTGTTATTAAATAATTAGATATAGTACAAAGGAGAGGAGCCTCTCTTGTTAGAGACTAACTTGTGACAGTGTGCTGTGACTTCATGTGGCCTAGAGCCTTCTTTAGACATGAGGTTACACAGTTGCTGACCAACTGATGGTGCTTCTATGAAATGAGATTAAAAATACAGCAAAAGTTTATTTTGTTGAATTATTACAATACTCTTTGCCATTAAGTCTTCCTCAAAATGTTCTCCTCTGTTCTGAGCACACTTTCCCATGAGCCTTGGCACTTTCTGAAGCTCTTCAAGTTTTCCTTTTTTTTTTTTTTTTAAACTTTTGTATTTTAAGGAAGAGTCTACAGGATGTTCAGGGTCTCACTACTACATTGGATTTTGTAATCTGCCTGTTTCCAGCTCTAAGAGCTGGGATTACAGGTGCTTGCCACCATGCCCAGCCTCAATTGCCCACACCCCAGGGGCAGGGCCTGCAGGGCAGGCCGGGGATCCAATCACCAACCCCTGCACCATCGAGCAGGCACTTTAATCTGCTGACCTATTTGGCCCACCCAAGTCTACCTTTCTGAGTGTTAATAGTCTCACTGTCATGGCTACCCCTTCTCTCTCTGTCTCTCTGTCTCTCTGTCTCTCTGTCTCTCTGTCTCTCTCTCTCTCTCTCTCTTTCTTTCATTCTTTCTTTTCTGGGACCAGAAATTAAATTCAGGCCCTTGTGTCATGGCTGCCCTGATATCCTAAATGGACTAAAAATATTTACCTTTATATTTATTTTGATTTTAAGGAAGAGCCAGAAGTTGTACAGTGCCAAATCTGGTGAACATGGTGAATAGGAACACACCAACATGTGCATAGGAGCCCATCTTCCCATTGGGTGGCACTCAACAACTGCATGATCTTCTCTGCCTTCCCTTTTTCTTTTAATGAGTAGTTAAAAGAAAATCTGCAGTCCTGGGGTCCAGCAAGTCATTGTTTTCTTTGTCTAGTTTTGAGGCTGGTAGGTTTGTAAGGTGCCCTCTGTGATCCCAGGCCTTGTTCTCTGTTCACCCCAAGTTGTAGTAGCCATCCACCCCAAGGCATGGCATGGCCATATTTTCAAAATCATGTCTCATCAAGAGACTCATGAAGGAGAACTTTTAGAACTGCTTCAAAATGATTGGATTAACGAATTCCAAGTGACAGAGAGTAGTTTGAGGGGAAATATATTGAGAGTGATTAATGGTGATCCACATTTTATTGTGATAAATTTAAAACCTTTTGTGACATTGTGTATCTTTGTTATGCTTTATAGATCAAAGGTTATTATCAGAGTGACTACCAGTTCTTGTTTTGTACAAAAGACTTATGTAGTGATCAGGGCAAGAAAACCTTGTGTAAGTCTCTGAGGGCAGCATTATCAGCCAAATACAAAATCTGGAGATATACGTATCCCATGCTGAAAAACCAATAAAAATGATACAACTTGGGAGTTCTACCCCCTGTGAAACATCTGAAAGCATATATCCACACAAAAACTTGTGCAGTGTCATTCACTAGTTCAAAGTTACTCAGTCTAAGCCCGGCATGGTGGCGCACGCCTGTAATCCCAGCACTTGGAAGGCTGAGGCAGGAGGATTGTTGTTAAGTTCGAGACCAGCCTGGGCTACAAAAGTAGGTTCAAGGTCAGCCTGAACTGCATAGCAAGACCCTGTCTCAAAAAGACAAAAAACAAAAACAAAACAGAACAACAACAACAACAAAGTTACTCAAAGTGGAGTGAACTCAAATGTCCATTATCTGATGACTAGATAAGCAAAAGTGGTCTATCTGTACAGTAGAGTTTTATTCAGTTAAAAAAAGAAGTAAAATACTGATAGAATAGTGACACAGTCAACTGTGAAGATATTTATGCTACGTAAGAGAAATTAGTCACGAGATTATACATTGTCTGGTTCCATTAATATGAAATATCCAGAATAGCCAATCTAGGGCTTGAGGAAGGAGGAGGGGAGGCAACAGAGAATGGTCTCTATTGGTTGGAGGGTTTCTTTTGGAAGTGATGAAAAGGAGCTGTAGTCCACTACTCTTGCGTATTTTTATGGACATACTGAATCCATTCAGTTGCATATTTTCATGCATGAATTGTATGATATAACAACTTTATTCCCTCAATAAATTTGTTATTTGTAGAAGCAGTCCAACCAAGATGGAAGATTATTGAAAGCTGAGGAGGTAGGCTAGTTAGTGATTACACAGCTGCTGAAAGTTCTGTTTTGAAAGAGGAAATTCAGCATCTGAATAGATACCTGGAACATGTCAGCATCTCCAAACAGGTCATAAGAAAGTGGAAGAGAGGAATGGACTGAGGCCGTCTCGCTCTTTGTTCAGTACCACGGGACATTTTATTCTTATAAGGATTATGATTTGGTTCAGACCAGTCAGGAAATTCTCCAAATTGCTTTCCAAATTATTGCATTACTCTCCTATATCTTGAAAAGGCAAAAAATGAATATTTTATCATTTGGCTGGTAGGGAAATTTTATTTTTAGCATTGGTATAAATTTTGAAAGGCACTTATCACAAATGAACACTTTCCCACAGCTAGATCTATGTGTTTTAATGCAGTTTTAAGCTTATCTAAGCACGCTTAACTGTGTGGCTGGATGTGGAGGCTATAAAAAGCATCTGTGGTGTTAATGACTGTTCCATACTGCTGGCCAGCTGGGCCCTGACAGACCACAGAAAACCTGCAAGTGTGTAACAAGGACAGTACTCCATAAATAGGAAAAATAGCAGTTATTTGCCAAAACACACATATTCTGGGGTGACCACACAGAAGGGAGAAGGAACACCATCAGGACTTCTGACAAGAGGAGTGAACCCTGGACATGAAGACAGCAATAAAGATATTATGTTCTCCCGAGCAGATGTGTGGGACCAGTTGAAGCTCATCTCTGGTTCCTTTCCAGCTCTCCAGAGGGGTCATCAGGCCTGGGAAAGCGGGCTGTGTGTGGAGATCCTGGCCCCATGTAGCGCCTTCCTTCCCTTAGAAGCCAAGGGGCAGGAATGGGGCCGAGGGTTCTGGTTTGCTGGGCCCATCTGCGGGGTTTGGGGATGCTGCTGAGCAGGGTGCACCAGGTAGGTGTGGCAGCCTCTTCCAGCCATGGCACATGAAGCTCCCTGAGTTTCTTCCCCACTATAGATCTTGTTTCCTCCAAGACAGGTCTTGGGCACAGCCTCTTCCTTCCACTCAGAATTCCCTTCTGTATCTGGTCATGGACAACTCATCCTCCTGCCTTTTCTTAAGTCCTCCCTCAGGCAAAATTCACCATGCCCTCCTGGTACTGCTAAAGCTTCTCCTTGAGAGCCCTTGAATGGTGTGTGACTCCTCTGCTGTCTAGATGGGGAATTACTTCTATTCCTTCCCGGTCCTGATCACCTAGCATGTGTGGCACACAGTGAGTACTTAATAAATGTTTGTTGAATTCCACTAGATGGAACCTGATATAACCCGAGAATATAGTTATATTCTTTCCATCCAGCTACGGGGCCTAGAAGGGAAAACAAGAATGTGTGTACACATACATCATGCTTAGTGTAATACTATTAAAATGAACAGTGGAAGCTCCAGGACTATAGCCTCTAAAGTGAGCATTTCAGGCATGGTGATGGAGGTGGAGGTCTGTGTGTGTTTGTATGTGTGTGTGTGCTGGGGTGATGTCAAATCGTACTGCAGCAGATGTATTAACTTACCAGGGCTGCCGTAACAAAGTATCACAAACCCGTTGCTGAAACAACAGAAACTCATGGAACTCGATCTTTGAATCTAAGCGATGTTGACAGGGCCCTTCAGGCACACAGAGCAAGAGTAATTGGAACTGGCAAACGCGAAGTGTGAGCGCTAACACAGACTCTAGCTCTTCTCAGTACTCTGCTTGATGGTGAGACCTCACCTTAGGGTCCTTGCCAGGGCATCAAAGGTTACATTCTGTGGCTTTCACACTGTAGTCTGGGTTACCTGGTGTTATGGTTTATGTCTAGTTGTCCTCCCAAAGCCTCATGCAATCATGAGGCAGGGACTTCTAGAGTTTGAGACTTGACTCATGATCCACTTGGATTACGTGTTTTAGTACTGATGGGGTTATTGGTCTGGGTTCAGCTGGGATAATGGGTGTAGCCTAAGGCAGATAGGCTGAGACAAAGAGCCTGAATACAACATAAAGAGACGATGAGACAGACTGACGCTGTTGCGCTGTCTTCCCTGGTTATTGCATTGTCTCTGCCATCACTCTTGCTGTTCTGATGCCATGAACTGCTGCTCTCTGCTCTGTTCCACTCAGCCTTGGGCCAGCTGAATATGGGCTGAACCTTCTAGTAACTATGAGCTAAATAAACCTTTCCTTTCTTCATTTTGAGTGTCAAGTATTTGTCCCAGCAATGAGTAAAAAATAACTCTAAGACACCTGGCCACTGGGAGGTGACCACCCGATCCTCCCCACTCACTGAGTCATATGCAGTTGAAGTTTTCACCCCTGTGTGTGCAGCAAGCTGGGATGACTACAGTCTCACATTGCCTCACAGAACTACATCAGAACAAAAAAAAAGTAGTTACTATAGTGCTCTGAAAATTTCCGGGGTGAATTCCTCATGAAGGAGAAATACTGGAGTACTTTCCTTGGATAAAAGTAAGTTTTAATTGGTAAGATCGGCCCTCCAAAGAGGTTATCTTCTGTAGTTTCATAGTCCTCCAACTGGGGCTGGGAAGATAGCTCAGGAGAATAAGTGCTTGTCTGGCAAGCACAAGGACCTGAGTTCAATCCCTAGTTACACACACACACACACACAATCATTTCATATTCCTCCAACTGAGGTCCTAGGCCACCTTTGCCAAACTCAATTGAGATTCTCAGTCAAAAGGAAGGTCATGATGCACTGAGTCAGCATCTCTGGAAATCTTGAGAAAATCTCTCCTACCTCGAGGGGATCTTGGCCCGAGTCATTCTTCCCTATGGCCTGTGAACCAGCGACTCAGTGACTCCCCTGACTGGCATCTCCAGTTTTGCTGCACTGTAGTTTCATGATCTACTTGGCCTTCTTGTGGGTGTGATTCATGGGGATACCTCAAGGCCTGTAGCCTGAATCAGTGGGTCCTCCTCCAGGGATCTTGCCGTAATTCCATTTTATCTCCTTGTTTTTGTTCTTTGATGTCACAACTTGGATGGTTCTTAATTTTTGAAGAATGTGTAACACATTTTTTTATGCTACTGCTGCCCAAGGTCCATGATGGTGAGGTGAGCAGAAAGGAGCTCACCCAGCTGCCAGGGAGCGTAGGAGCTCACCCAGCCGCCGGGGATGCAGGGGCTCACCCAGCCACCAGGGAGTGTAGACGCTGGCCCAGCCACCAGGGGGTGTAGGAGCTCGCCCAGCTGCTGGGGATGCAGGGGCTCGCACAGCCACCAGGGAGTGTAGGAGCTCACCCAGCCACCAGGGGGTGTAGGAGCTCCGCCAGCCACCAGGGGGTGTAGGAGCTCGCCCAGCCACCAGGGGGCGTAGGAGCTCTCCCAGCCACCAGGGAGTGTAGGAGCTCGCCCAGTCACCAGGGGGTGTAGGAGCTCTCCCAGCCGCTGGGGATGCAGGGCCTTGCCCAGCCACCAGGGGGCGTAGGAGCCCGCCCAGCCACCAGGGGGCGTAGGAGCCCGCCCAGCCACCAGGGGGCGTAGGAGCCCGCCCAGCCACCAGGGGGTGTAGGAGCTCGCCCAGGTGCTGGGATGTACGCGGCTACGGTGCTTTCTGGCGAGCAGTTTGCAATCTATTGAGAACACTGGGTTTTTTTTTTTTCCAGAAATGAACCCCAAGGGGAAAGGGGAAGATTCTCTCTAAGATTTATATTCAAGATCACTTATTCATTGGAACCTTGTTCGTAGTAGAGTTATTATTCAGTAGATAGGCAAGTTGTCATATTTGTAACATGTAAATAATAAATGGTCATTTAAAATTCTCTTGTCACAAAATACCCAATAGGTTAAATTTAAAATTTTTAAAAATGGGGTAAAAATCTCTACAAATAGTACTGCCAACTTTTCTTTCTTTTTTAAAAAAATGTATTTACAGGGCCTACAGGGTCTCACCACACAGATCGGACTCACAGTGATTCTTCTGTACTCAGCCTGGCAAGCACTGGGATTATCAGCCTGCGCCACCATGCCCTGTCTCAATGGATGTCTCAGCGTGCTGGGGGCAAGGGAGCACAGCATGCCAGGGATCAAACCCCAGTCCCTGCGACTGCCTAAGCAGGCGCTTTAGTCCTCTGAGCTATCTGGCCGGCCCAGCCCTGCCAATTAAAAAAAAAAAAAAAAAAAAGAATGAAAGAAAAGGGTCTATAAATATACCTACTTGATAAAAATGATTATCATTAGGTCTGGGGGTCCCTCAGGAAGACAGGGGCACAGGGCTTAAGGATCCCATCGCCCAAATCTTCAGCAAAAATTTCAATAACCCTCGGCCATTGTCTTCTCTTTAGCTGAGCTCAGCACAGTGACACCATAGCTCAGTACGTAAACGAATGCCCAGGGAGCTGTTTGAGAGGCGGTCCCTGCCCCTCTCATAGAAACGCCTGGATAAGAGGTGGAGCTAGTAACCCCCTTCTAATGAGTCTGTGAGGCAGGGAACGCGAGCATCGCAGGAGGAGGTGTGCATGGGAAGATAACCTGGGAAACGGGAATGAAGGGTTCTCAAAAGTGAGGGAGAGCAGACAAACTGGGTTGTTTATTTTTATTTTATTTTGTTTTATTTTACTTTGTTTTAATGCACTTAGGACAAGGGCTACAGGGTCTCACTACGTAGATCAGACTTGTGATCCTCCTGTTTTCAGCCTCCCAAAGTGCTGGGATTACAGCGTGGGCCGCCATGCCGAGTCTCAGTCGCGGTTTCAGCCCGCCCTGGGGGTGGGGCCAACATAGCAAGCTGAGGATGGAACCCCAGCTGCTGCGCTCTGCCGAAGCGGGCACTTTAGTCCACTGAGCTACCAGGCCAGCCCAAAACCAGGCCAAATTAAAAAAAAAAAATCTCTCCTTAAGAATACTGTCTGAGGGCCTGAGAAATAGCTCAGTGGTCTAAAATGTCTTCTTAGGCAAGCACTCAGTGACTGCAGTTCAATCCCTGGCACCACTTGCTGTGCCTGGGCTGAGCTGACATGACTCTGAAGCATAATTTCTTTTTGTTGTTTGGTTTCTGTTTTTTTTTTTTTTTTTTTTTTTTTTTTTTTTTTTTTTTTTTTTTTTTTTTTTTTTTTTTTTTTTTTTAATTTTATTTCTCTTAAACCTCATTTATTTGTTTGTGTTATGGCTGGCTCAGCCTGCCCTGGGGTGGGGGTGCGCAGCATGTGGTGGGATTGAGGAGTGGTGGCAGCACTGGCCTTAAGTTTCCTTTGCAGGCGCTTTAGACCACTGAGCCATCTCGCTGGCCCTGTTTTTGTTTTTAATATAGGATCTCACTATACAGTTTAGACTTGTAGTATTTCTCCTGTCTCAGTCTTTCCTGCACTGGGATTACAGGTATGCACTACCACTGCCGGTTTCAGGGCTGGCACAGTTGGCCAGGT
>PVJA010046928.1:0-14891 GCA_004027025.1 Myocastor coypus
TTAAAAAGAAGAAGAAGAAGAAGAAGAAGAAGAAGAAGAAGAAGAAGAAGGAGAAGGAGAAGGAGAAGGAGAAGGAGAAGGAGAAGGAGAAGGAGAAGGAGAAGGAGAAGGAGAAGGAGAAGGAGAAGGAGAAGGAGAAGGAGAAGGAGAAGGAGAAGGAGAAGGAGAAGGAGAAGAAGAAGGGAAAAAAAGAAAGAAAGAACCTAAAGCAACGTCCCCTTCCAGATCTCTGGGCTGAGTTTGGCATCCAGGAGGCTGTGACTCCTGTCAATCTTCAACTCTGGGTCCTCCCATAATCCCAGGATGTGAAAAGGCCCATCAAAATCCCTGCCCCCGGGGAGCTTAAGCTCCTCCCACTGGCCCCTCCTACCCTGTTACATCTACTCTTGACAGTCCTGTGCTCTGCTCAGTTCTTTGCTCCAGATACCAGAACTTGGAAGCAAGTTCCCAGACATACTCCATCTGCTGACAGCAAGGAGCAGATAATACTGTTGGCACCTGGGACCCAGGCCAGCTGAGTATCTGGCAGGGACATTGAAGAGCAGGTTCAAGGGAAGAGGAAGCAGGGAGGTGTCATCATCAACGGTTCATTGTTGGCTGAAGGTGACCCCCAGGAACATGGAGTCCCATAATAGGGACAATTCCTCAGGCTGACCTGCAAGCATCACTAGTAAGATGCTTTTGGGATCAAGCAGGACTGAGAGGATGTGGGTGGTTTGCTGACAGTGAGTGCCGAAATACTTGGCTATGCTTGGCTGAGTGAGCTCCCTTTACCTATTTGCTGCTGGATCCATGCCTGCCTTTCCCTCCCTGCTTGATCTCACAAGAAACTACATTTCCCAGCGACCCTTGTTCTGTGGTTTCCAGGCATGTTTGACAATGGGACATGCTGATAGGAACCAGGCAGGACAAAGGAAAAAACCCCAAAAACCCAAAAAAGCAAAAACAACAAAAAAAAACAGAGCATCTCCTTCATATCCTGAGTTATGTAGCATCTCTGTTATGGCTATGTCTCCTCTGTGGTCTCAGTTTGTACCAGGTGGCCTGGCTTCTGGACTGTGCAGTTTGGGCTGGGCTTGAACTCATAGCAATCTTGCTACCTCAGCCTCTAGAATGCTGGGGTTACAGGTGCGTGCCACCACTCCTGGCCTAAAGAATTAAAATTGAGTTGTACTTTAGACCACTCATGTTTTGTTTGGAAGTCATGACTGAAAGGAAGGTTCAGATGCAGCTGGAAGACGTGTGGTTTATCTGTGATGTTTGTGGGAGCTCCCATGTATGATGTCAGTCCTATTCCACTTGGACTACCATAGACTAGATAGCTTATGAACAACAGAAAGTTATTTCTCAGAGTTCAGGAGATGGGGCTGGAGAGATAGCCCAGTGGTCTAGAGCACCTGCTTAGGGAACCACATGGACCGCAGTTCGATCCCCGGCACCCCATGCTTCACCAGTCCCACCCCCAGGGCGGGCTGAGCTGGCCATAACATAAATAAATAAATAAATTTAAAAAAAAACAGTTCAGGAGATGGAGAAGTCCTAGATCAAGGTGCTGGGGGATTCAGGCTGGAGCAGGCCCACTCCCAACTTATAGATGGCTGTCATCTCACAGTGCAGTCAAGTATTAGAATGGACAAGAGAGCTCTTTGGGATCTTTTTAAAAATAAAAGTATCAATCCCATTCACGAGAGATCTGCCTTCATGGCATAATCACCTTCCAGAGGCTCCTGCTACTAATACTAGTACTTTGGAGGTCAGGAGCTTGCCATAGGCATTTTGGGAGGAAACAGACATTCTGCCTAAAGCCCCTTCCTTCTCCCTGGATCCATGACTTCAATTTAAAATGAGGAATCAGGCTGGGCGTGGTGGCTCACGCCTGTAATCCCAGCACTCGGGAGGCTGAGGCAGGAGGATCGGTGCGAGTTCGAGACCAGCCTGGGCTACAAAAGTGAGCTCAGGACCAGCCTCAACTGCATAGCGAGACCCTGTCGCAAAAAGACAAAAAAAATAAAATAAAATGAGGAATCAAGCCTAGGTAGACTAGCATCTAGAAGCACAGCTGCCTAAGCAAGCCCAACTGGGATGAGCTGACCTTGAGGAAGCAGGTATTAATGAGAGTTACTGTAACCTAGTGCATCTGAGGTACTTTGTTATATAGCAGAAGCTGACCAATGCACCATTCATCTGTAATTTCCCTTATAACAAACACTACCATATCTTCAAGGAAAGCTGAAGCGTGAGGCAATCATTCAAGGTAGCAAGAGTTTGGAAGAAGTGAACAGGAAATGACATTTTCTGAGGAACTATTATGTGCCAGGTACCATGTGAGATGCTGTGTGTGTGTTCCTGAATTCTCATGAAAACCTTGGCAGATATGTGCTGGTTTCACTATTCTACACATAAGTAAGACAAAGTTGAGCAGAATTCGTTCCTGTCCTCTAGAATAGTGGTGGAGAATCTGTGGTATGTATGTCATAGTGGGCTGTTTGTTTACATTGAATGCTCTAGAAGGTTTGCCATCACTGCTCTAGAAGGTGCTAAGCTCTTCTGTCTGCTATTCAGATACTCTTTTGCTCTTTGGCCCCAGCTCTGCGGCTACCCCTGTTCTCTGTGGCCATGTCCCACAGGCCATGGTATACTCCTCACCCTTCACCCTCTGCTGTGGGGAGCTCATCAAATCCACCTCCACTAATATGTCTTCCTACAAGCTGCCAGATCTAAATCACTTCCAAGGGATTCTGACATATCCGGGAGGCTCTGAGTAAATAAATTACGCCAAGATGTGCACATTCTCTTTCTCTTTGAGGGCATTTCCCACAAGTATCAGATGACGTCCATTGAATGCTAATCATACCAACAATGTCTATATGACATCAAGACTGTTGCTTTATTTGGTGTTTGAAGTTTATTGATCACTAGGAGTTATTCACTTGGCAAACAATTACTGCTCACCCATTATGAGGCAGGTACCACGTTAGGAGCCAGGAATGCAAGAAGCCTAAGCTGTTATCTGACTGAAACTTGAATTGTAATGATGTCATTTTTCTTTTGATATGCCTACTTAAAATATCCTTGTGGTTTTTAGTTCCCTCTCAAGAACTGAAATCAAGTGGCATCTTGGGGTCACCCATGTCTCTTTTGGGAATGATGACAGACAGGAAGAGACTGATGCACACAGAGGATGACTGAGCTTCCTGAACTCCCATTTGAGGTCCTCTGAGTAAGCTGACTTTGAATCAGTAAGCGTTGGGTAGCTTTCCTGAAAGTCCTGTGTGACATAGAAGAACAATAGCTCTAATGCATTTCCCCAAGGTCTCGTGTGTCACAGGTGGGGCTTTCAGAAGGAGACGACATCATGGGGTGTTATACTCCTCAGTGGGCTGATCTGTGACTGTGCTGCTGGGAGTGGAGTTCAGCCAAGGAGGTGCGTCCTTGTCAGTGTACCTTTCTGCCATGTGCTGCCCTCCCCTGTTTCTCCCTTGCTCTGTCACACACTTCCACCCCGCCATTTTGGCTTCCGAGCCAGCCAGTCAGAGCTGGAATCTCTGACATTGTGAGCCAAATAAACCTCTCATCTCTAAGATATGAGTGTCAGGCATTTTGTCCCAGGGGCCATTGTCCTTTGTTTTGTCTATTGTTTCTCAAAATGTATGCTAGGGAGAACTCTGATAGTCTTGTCCTTATTCCAGTTCACACTGCTCTCTCCCCTCCCAGGCCTCCAGTAAGGTCTACATGGGACTCTTTAACCACTGAAATCAACACCCCTTTGCCACTGTGGGGAAATCCCCTCTGAGGCAGTGTTTCACCAGCTGTGATCCATGGCAGCAAACCTGCTAGAGTTTTCAGTGGTACAAATATCCTGCAGCGGCATATGCGCGATAGATTCGCCACCACTGCACCAAAGCCAGTCTCCAAATTGTGTGTGGGCTTGTGAAGGTACAGATTGCTTGGCCATCCCCAGATTTACTGACCTCTGTTCTGGGAGGCCAGAGTGAGAGCAGCTACATTTTTAATGCATCTCCTGTCTCCACCCCCAGTAAATCTCAGGCACATTAAACTTTGAGATCTGCTCTTAATGGTTCATAGTATTTGCTACTTAGTATTCTGGTTCCTGGAAGAAATGAGTCTAGCCTTTTCTCTTTGCAATCTAAAACACACAGATTATAAAACTGTAACATTGTTGCAGTTATCTGTCCCTGATAAACAAACTATGCCAAAGCTTAGTGCATTGAATAACAGTTTCTTGTTATCTTACAGGCTTTGGGGGGAGTAAGCAGAGCTGAGCCAGCTGGTTTTTGCCTGGGGTCTCTCAAGTGACTGCGGTTAGAAAAAAGGCAGCTAGGGCTGGAGCTAGTAAAGGCTTGAGCTGGCTGGTTGCCTGAGGTGACTTCTTCCTTCAGATGTCTGCTGTCCCTGGAGCTAGTCCAACAGAAAGCCTGGGCTGTCTTCTGGGTGACTCAAAGCTCTGAGAGGCGGGAAGCGCAAGCTTCCGCTCCTCTGAAAGGTAACAGCACAACTGACAGCACTGTCTTTCCTGGGGGGGACCAGCGAGATGGCTCAGCAGTATAAAGTACCTGCTTAGCCAAGCTTAGACAAGCACAGGGACTGCGGTTCGATCCCTGGCACCACATGCTGTGCCAGCCCTACCCCCAGGGCAGGCTGAGCAGCCCACAAACAAACAAAACAAACAAACAAACAAACAAACAAAACACTGTCTTCCCTGGAATCCCACGGGTTAAAGCAGTCAGTGGAACTCATGAGGGTTTTCATTCATGAAGGTACCCCTAAAAACCCCACCTTCCAATACATCAAAGGCTCCGTCTTCCACCAGCCACAGCTCCCAGTGCATTGGAGATTAAAGTTCAGCATGAATATTGGAGGGGACACAAACATTCAAACCACATCAGACCTGAAAACATAAGGCTTTTTGCTTTCTCCCTGTGCTTTCTCTTGGGTTATGGTGTTTATTTGCTATTTAATGTGTTTCTAAGTAAAGAAAAATTAAAAATTTAAATTATTAACACGAACGTACCATTCATCTATATATTGTGCAAGTCAGTTTTAAATGCAAATATAAGACCATTTAACTAGTGAGCAGAATTACCAGAATTACAGTTTGTGTTTCAGTGCGCGGCCATGCATATGTATTTTGCTCTCTCCGAGAACAGTGGAAATGCTGCGCAGAGTGAACTCAGCTGGCTTGTCTCACCTCCCTGTCTGTTCACACTGTACCGTGTTCTGGCTCTTACCTACCGCTGAGAAAGGAAGGACTGAGAGGAAAGGAAGCCTCATGTGTCTCTGTTTTTCTTTTTTCTCTTTTCTTTTCTTTTCTTTCTTTCTTTCTTTCTTTCTTTCTTTCTTTCTTTCTTTCTTTCTTTCTTTCTTTCTTTGTCTTTTTGAGGCAGAGTCTTGCTATGCAGTTCAGGCAGGCCTTGAGCTCACTTTTGTAGCTCAGGCTGGTCTCGAACTTGCACCAATCCTCCTGCCTCAGCCTCCCAAGTGCTGGGATTATAGGTGTGCACCACCATGCCCGGCTTGTTTTTCCCCTTCTTCTGGGTCACCATTTTTGTTGAGAGTGGATATACAGACGTAATATGAAGTGTGGGGTTCTATCCTCAGAATAGCAAAAGAAAACAAAAAACACAAAGTTCTGTGTCTTTAAATGCCTCTGTCTTTTTTTTTTTCTGCACGTGAAACAACAAGTATTTCAAAAAGAATGCAGGGCCTCTCGGGGCTGTCCGCTGTCGGCTTCCTGTGTACGTGTGACATTCAACACACTTACTATGTAACCGCTTCAAGTCTCATTGACTGCCCATGTTTTGTAGCCTCACCAGCAATCTGTGCTTGGTGGCAGCATGAACACCTCCCGCTAATGAAGCCACATGGCAGACCAACAGGTGCGTGCTTGGTAGGCTTATCAGACTTCGCTTAGAAAACATGGGTTCAAACATAACATTGGTAAGAATTTCAAACGAAGCTACGTACTGTAATGCATGCCTGAAATCTGAGTGATTCAAGAGGCTGAGACAGGATGATTGTAAGTTCAAGGCCAACCTGGTCAGCTTAAGGAGACCCTATGTCAAAATAAACAAATGAAACTGCTTAGTTATAGCTCACTGGTAGAGTGCCTTGGGTTCTGTCTCTACCTAGTACAGTATTGGAAAAATAATACTGATTATAATGCCAAGATGGAGGCAGCAGAATGTAAACTAATTCAAGGTCACTCTGATCAATGGGCCTGCGTAAATAGCCTGGTTGCCCACCCAGCTGGATGTTGTGGGAGAAAAATAAAAACAGCAAAACCCAGCAAAACCTTGATGAGAGGATTTTCTACCATGGCTGATCTTAAGAGTCAGTGAACACAGAGCTGGAAAGAGATGTGTGTTAATCGGTTCTGGAGAGCTGATATGGGTTGGCTCCAGAATACCCTGGGGCTTGGGGGCCTGTGGTGCACGGGGGAAGGACTGATGGTGGCTGTCTTATCTTGCAAACAAGCTAGCACACATGTAATGGCCCTGAGGAGGAAGGGGCAGTGTGTGTGTGTGTGTGTGTGTGTGTGTGTGTGTGTGTGTGTAGGACAAAGAAAGACCTAGAGAGGTACACCAAAGTGTTAACAGTGATTATTTCTTAGTCATAGGATTAAAGGGACTAATAATGAAATAATTATTTTTGCTTATCTGTAGTATCCACCTTTTCTAAACTAGATATGAATTACTTTTGTACTAGAAAATGAGAAAAAGCATCCACAAAATGTCTCAAAAAAGGTTGTACAATCTTTAAAGCAGAGGTTTCGGTAGTGCAAGGCTGTAATAGTTGCTACATGCCATGAATAATTTACAAATTAAATTGATTTTAAAGCACAACTAAAATAAATTTGATAAGATGGGCCACAGTTATGTTCTTTCTTATCATTCACATTTGTACATTTTATAGTCAATGAAGAGTGACAGCCACTATTTAGAATTCCAGCAAAGAGCAACCATAACTATTTGTCACCAGCTCGACATGTAAGCAATGGCCTGACTGCTCACCTGCCCAGCCTCTGCATGGGCAAAGGATCCAGATCTACACTAAATTACCAAATTTATGACCACTGAGGCAAAAAGGAGGTAATGATGGTTTCTTTGGAGAAGGGATGAGAACAGTCAGGAGAAGTTGAAAAGTGTCAGAAGTGGACAGGACAACGAAAAGGAAGGTGTCAACATGTATCAAAACCTCACTGTTGGGGCCGGTGAGATAACTCAGCAGACTAAAACGCCTGCTTAGGCAAGCTTAGGCAAGCACAGGGACCATGGCTTGATCCCTGGTACCACATGCCACTCCAGCCCCGCCCTTAAGGTGGGCTGAGCAGGCCAGAGTCCAGGTGTGGTGGTACACGCCTGCAAGCCCAGCCCTGTGGGGGCTGAAAATAGGAGGATCACTATGAGTCCAAGCTGTGTAGTGAGACCCTGTACTAAATACATAAAAAACAAAAAGACCAACAAATCCCCTCACTATTGAGGCCACGAAATAGTTTGATAAAGATGAGAAGAGGGGAACGTTTCAGGCCAACAGCTCAGAAAGCAGAAAGAAAGCAATGAGAGGAGGAAGGAAGGGACTCAAAAGACGATACCCAGAGAGGAGGAAGTTCTTGGAGTTAGAAAGTCTAACTTGGCATGTTGCCATCATGCGAGTATTGGGGTGATCATATGACGGGTCAAAGAGACCCAATGATCTCAGGAGCAGGGGGACTGCAGCATTCTAACACATGCACTGTGGTCGCCTGGACTCCTAGCTAGAAGCCACCAGGCTCCTTTATTCAAATGAAAGTTCTTGAGGGACCACCCCCCTCCCCCGCTTGGGCCCCTCCTCTTCCTGTCTTGGACAGGAATTTTCTTTCCTCCCAATATATATATTCTGTTCGTCAAAAAAAGAAAAAGAAATTTCTACTCATATCTTGGCACATTTCTGTGATCCCAGCATTCTGAGAGGCTGAGGCAGGAGGAACCCAAGTTCAAGCCCAGCCTGGAAAATTTAGTAACTTAATGAGATCCTGTCTAAAAGTTCAAAAATAAATAAATAAATACATAAATAAATAAATGAGGGGAAGGCATGTAGATCCCTGGAAGGCCCTAGGTGCAATCCCCAGTACTGCTGAACAACAAATAAAGGGAAATTCTGGAAGGGAAGTTTACTTCTCAGTTAATCTGAGAAGGATTATTTTTGCTGGCTCATGTTTCTCGGTTATTTTGAATGGAGGAGATTTAAGAGCCCTTGGACCCTGCCGTGTTGTACTGGGTGAAACATCAGGGACCCTACCCAGCTTCTCACATGCTAATGCACTTGTTAAGAAGCAGGTTCTCCCCCCAAGATCTGGGCTGGCGGGAGAATGCACATCTCTAACAAGATACCAGGTGAAGCTGCTGGCCGGGCACCACAGTTAGCAGGGGCGGCCAGAGGGCAAAATGACTAGCTGGGACTGTTCTCCCCCTTCAGAGATCACTCGAGGGACCACAAGCCCTGGGGGTGCAGCTCCCCTTGCTATGGGCTTTCTGCAACCTGCCTGGCTGTTGGTGGGGAGGAAGCAGCCTGAGTGATTTCCCCACATCCCTTCTTCCCGTTTGGGTATTTGGTTTCCCTCCTGCCTGCTCTCGCTTCGCCTCCCTCCGTTTTTCCCTCTCTGCACGCCTTCCTCTGTGCAACAGCTTCGTCATTATTGCAGGAGATTTATTTTTAGAGTCAAGGCCACAGAGTTGCAGATTCGGCAAGGCCTAAAACAAATCGACAAACGGACAGTGTTTGTCTTTGAAGCAGTGTGAACGAGGGCTCTGCTAGCTGGGGCTGTCAATAAGTTCTTATCTCGGCTTGTTTTCCGAGGTGCCCACGTGGGTCGGCTTGGCTTTTTCTCCCCCTCCCAGATCGGAAGGAGGTTGAAATACAAGAAGCAACTGAAATCTCACAATCTTGCCTCCGTGAGATGTTGCCACACGTCCCTCTTAGCCATCCTGTCCTGTGGCAGAGGTCATGGGTTCCACAGAAGAGGCAGATAGATACAAGGCGATGTGGGGCCATGGCTCGGCCCAGGGTCCAAGTTAAGGGGTGCATGTCTATGAGTGCAGGTGTGAAGGAGCAGGATTGCAGACAGAAATGATGGGGAATGTGTAGGTTTTGTTCGCTTTGCATAGCATTTCTAAGTGGGGCCTAGTGGTAGCCACAGAAGAAGGCCACCAGGCTGCTAGGGACACACGCTGTGGTGACAGGAAGAAATAGCACATTCTGTGTCTGAGAACTGCAGTATCTAAATGGGAATTTAATTAGCTCCCTTAATTTTGGCAAATGTGCCTGCAGGTAAGGGTTCTCATTTTGTAGGAGCCCAGCTAAGGTTAGAATGGGTTCATTCTAATTGGGGGACTTCCACTCATGTGTTTCTATATTTAAGCCTGCTGGCTTGGAAAACACCTTCCGACTTTTGCCGTGTCCAGTTTCCTCTGCATTGTATGAGGAGCTGACCACCCCTGAAATGAACTCATGAAGCGTTGGAGGTGCTCACATCTGTTCATTCTTCCCACTATTTTCCGAGTACCTATGTTCCAGGGTGAGTCTTGGGCAGAGGTATTGAGTAGTGACAAGGTCTGTTTTCAGAACCCTTCCACTCTAGTGATCACATGAATGGGGAGCTGGGGATATGCATGTGTGTGTCTGTGTCTGCTTAAGACACATGGGTTGGAGGTAGGGAGATAGCTCAGTGGCATAAGCACCTGTTGGGCAAGCACAAAGCCCTGAGTTTAATCCCTGATACAAGCAAGCAAACAAACAAACAAACAAACAAACAAAGGATACAGGGGTTGGGGAAGAGCTTTTGAGGAGACTTGAGCCAGGTGAGGCTCGTGGGGGCAGAGACAGCTGTTGGGTAGGGGCAAAGGCCAGGTGAAGAGCCTGTGAACCATGCCTGGAGGGCTCAGTCATAGGGCAAGATGGAGGCTACCAAGTATGGAGGGAGCTGGACATGGGGTCTGATTGGTAGGCAGGGCCAATGAGAAAACTAAAAAGTTTTTCTTTGTCTTTGTCTCTTTCTTTCTTTCTTTCTTTCTTTCTTTCTTTCTTTCTTTCTTTCTTTCTTTCTTTCTTTCTTTCTTTCTTTCTTTCTTTCTTTCTTTCTTTCGAGACAGGACCAGGTCATGCTGTGCAGCTCATGTTGGTCTCACATTTTCTAACTTGCCCGGTCTAGCCTCCAACTTGAGATCCTCCTGCTTCAGCCTTGTAACTCCGCCACCACGCCCGCCTTGGAAGTTTTTTTTGAGTCACAATCTTGGATGTGCACCACTCACCTAGATAGCATGCAATAGATGCAACGCAGGCTGTCCTCAGGTACTGTGAAACAGAGGGGTCGTGGAGCTGGTGGAAGGGCACTAGGGATTGCACTGGTGATTCATGAATAGAGGGAGTGTCCTGGCCCTGTGTGGAGCAGCTTGGCTCACTGGCACAGCATATAGAGACTGCTAATTCCTGTGCTCAAAACTTCCCAGTCTCTGCTTGGGGGTCTTCTGTGATTGGCTGCTTCCCTGAACCAATGACCATCAGTGAGTCCATAGAGGGATAATTGTGCAGCCCAGTGTAGTGCACTTGCTTAGCATCCCTGAAGCCTGAGGCTCAATTCCCTGCACACTCCGAAGTTGAGAACCATGTGCTATGCTTCACTGCCCATGGGTGGACTGATTGAGAAACACCCTACACACAGTTGTATCCCTGTTGTGTGCAGTGTTGAGCCCACTTGCCTTGGGTGCCTAAAGCTTGTCTCTCATTCTACATTCTGAGAAACGCAACTTGGGACCTTTGCTCTGGCTGCTGAGTAGGAAGCCCCACCTGGGTAAGGGACTGTGTGACTCGGTGTCTGGGTGTCTTTAGACACAAGATGGGGGCAGTAATTGGGAAAAGGGCAGAAATAGCAGTTGCGAGACCCGTAGGTGCTCAGTTCTACAAGGGAAAGGTTTTGCTGGGAGCACACAGAGGAGAGAAAATGGTTTACAGGAAGAGACTTCAATGGATTGGCAGCATCATGGGGGCCGGGACTTGATCTGTTAGGATCAGAGCTGTGAAGGTGGGCCTGGTGGTCTCCACTTCCTTCTCCAGGCCTTTGTGCTTCATCAGTGTTCCTTTGGCTTCTGTGGCTGAGTTCTAGCCTATGAAAAGTGGGTGAAAATGAGGTGAGTCAAGCATAAAGTTTCCCACTCTGCTTCTGCCATTTTCTCTTGCTGTTCTGCTTTGACTCTGAAGACTCCATTCTGAAGTTGACAGGACCATTTCTACAGGAAGGGAGAAATCTGAGACCTGGCTACCCGAAGCAAGTTGTGAAAGGCTAACCCTGGAATACCTGACTTGGAAGGGGAAATGAGCAAGAAAGAAACCTTGTGTGAATTCCATGAAGCCATGGAGCTGTAGGGAGCACTCTTTCCAGCTCCTTCCCTGTGCAGGCTCTTGGCAGTATCCTGTCTCTCTGGCACGCTGCAGTGGGGAAGATGCCTTGGGCAATGGGACAGCCTCCATTCCCGAACTGTGTCTGAGACGTTCGTGGTGATGTTGATGACATGTACAAGGCTGCATTCTTCTCCCTACATCACCTCTAGGACTTCCCAAGGAGTCTTTGAAAAAATACAACAAACATTTTGCTATGCTGTGCCAGTTATGGAAAAATCCAGTATGAGCAGAGGCCCCCGGAAATTGGCGGCTGTGGTGGCCTTATTCCCTTACTTCATTAAAAGGTGATTTTGAGCAGGACAGACTTGAGTTTTATTTTTACTGGTTCTCACCCCAAGACAGATGGTTACCATGCCCAAATCTTGCATTATTTATGAGGCTGTGCAGTGTTATGGGAAGGCCTGCCCTGGTGGCTTGGAGCCTTGGGTTCTACGCTGAGGCCTGTGCCATGTGGGAAGGGCATGTCCTCTGTCTCAGCTGGTGTTGCTTGCAGAGGGATGGTAGTGGTGGGGGAAGTGTGAAGGAGAACAATTTTCGAGGGGCTTTTCAGAGCAAGTAGCCTGCAAGCCAGCAGCAGTGTGTTTAGTGGAGGAGGGTCTGTGTATCTTGAAAATGAAATGAAAAGAAGAAGGCAGTGTGCACAGTGACTCGGCCTGGGCCGGAGCATTGACACCTCTGGGTTATCTTCAATGCCTGGGCCCAGAGCTATAGGCAGCTGCAGGCTGCAGCAGTAAGCTGTCCATGAAGTCTGCCCTTCAGGGTCCTGGGGGGCAGCAGGGCGGTGCAAGGGCAGGGTTGCCATGGGAGAAAGGGCAATGGCTCCAAGCAGCACGCTGCTGCTGCTTCTGTGACCTAGCCTGACCATCGCTTCAGAAGGTCAAGCTAGGGAGGCTTGGCACCGGGCCAGAGCTGTCACCGTCTGGGCATCTGAGCCCAGGGAGCCCTTGAGGTCAGCTGTCTCCCCAAAGTGGAGAGCAGCCAATTCACACTGTCTCAGCTGCCAGCTGCTGCCCAATCACAGCATAGAATGTAAGGTACCAAAGGCCGCCTGTGCCGCCCACGCTAGCTTCTCTGCCTGAAACCAAGGGCAGGCAGGGCTCTGGCTCCCAGGACTTCCTCACCAGCAGCAAGACCTGCCAGGGGCTTTTAACTATTTGTTGGACCTGTAACTCCTGGGCATATTTACATGCATAAGATAGCAGTAGGAGGACACCGACTGTACCAAAATGCAGTTATCCAAATATTAAAAAACAACTTTGTGTGGCAGTAATATATGTGCTTCTTTATTAATGCATTAAATAATGAGATTTCGTGGCAGATCTAATAACTACTATCATTTTGTCCTAGTGAGGGATGGAAGCAATCTTTAGAGATGGGACCAGCAACTCTGATGTGCTCTGAAGATATAGCTGTGGTTTCCACTGGTGACAGTCACAGGTGGCACTAACGCGGTGAGGACTTGAAATGGAACGAACTGCTAGATTTCAGTTAGAGGTTAGCTGTGCTGAAGATATACTACCCACTCACCCTACCCCGCATCCTAGACACTTGTGGAGGATGCCTGTCAGGGGGCAGGAATGCACTGGGGTATGGCTGGCAACACAGATAGGGCAGTGGAGCAGTGCTTGCCTCATCTGTCAGTTGAGTAAGGAGGATCACGTCAGGGTTGGCTAATTGGACCGAAGCACCACCTCCCCACCACCCCCTGCTGGTGGTAAGCATGCCTAATTGATCGTGGCTGGAGCCCAGAGACACACAGAATGCTTCTCAGCCCAGCGCTGCAGGCAGCCATCGCTAACCAATTGTAGCTGGCACCAAAATGAAGCCGCTTTGCCATTCCAGGGCTGGTTGCTCCCCAAGGCCCATTTCAGCCTAGACATGATATGATTATCCATGATTAAAATATGCTCCCTGCCTTCAAGGAGCCACAGAATCTGGGAGCATTTCTGAGACCAGTGCTGAGCAAGGGGGGCACACCTCCTCACAGGGCCTCACCAGGAAGCCAGTTATTTCACAGTCAAGGCATTGATTTTACTTTTCCACTTGTAATTTCCACCTCCTGGATTCCATTATCACTCGCTCAATATACGACGGTTCACCATTTCTCTGGCCAGCGCTCTGCGACTCACGCATTACTGAGCATAAGCAGGAGACGTTGCCTATAACGCATTACTACCTGGAAGCAATGATTGGGTTTTAACACAGTCAAGACCTTGATGGGTCTGTGTAGAAGCAGTGGTTTCACCTTCCTCCTTTCCAGTTGCATGGACTTCTCAGAGGGGAATAGAATGAATTCTGTGTGCTCAAGCCTCACAACTGGGGTGCTTGGTTTCTGCTGTCCAGGCTCCTTACCGTCCAAGGGTGTGGGACACCTACTCCCTGGAGGCCACAGTGCCTGCCTTATGTTTCACACATGCTGCCATTAACAGATTCTTCAGGAAAGACTCAAGTCTGTCCATCCCTGGCTGCTGGAAGCATTTCTTTATTGACACACTGAGCAGGTACAAGGTAGGGCCAGATATTTTAGGCTAGACATGGACTGCGGCTATCTTCTGGCCCCTGTTGGAAAGGCCTGGGCATAGTCCGGGGGAATCAGAACCTACCATGTGTAGGGCAGCCACTACTCAGGGATTCCCAAGTTGGGAGATAGGTGAGTACCATGTTAGGCCAAGACTGAGAGCCCCTGAGACCCCACTGCTGCCTAGGTGCTCACTTCCCTGGCCTTAGCTGCTTCATGTGTGACATCAGAATGATAGCGCCTGCTGCCCCGGCCCATAGAGGGTTTAACCTGTAGATCACAGCAGAGAATGTGGGCTGAACAGGCCAAGCCAGCGGGAGGGCTAGCAATCAGCTTTCTAGTAGTCGTTGCCTCTACACTGCAGGTGCAGGTGTTTGGGGGTGGCAGGGACACTTAGGAAGGAGGGACACGGGAATCATGGTTTTCTGTTTTCCATAGCATGAAGACCCAGGGCTTGGCTCTAAGTTTTCTGCCCTTTTGTCATTCCAGGGCTTGTTTGGCTGGAGATGCTTCTGTCCCCAACCTCACTGGCTGGCTTTTTAGGGTCTTGGCTCCCCTATAGTCACCTGAATCCTGCCCCTTCCCATAGGCTTTTCTCAAGTTCTCTGTGTTAACAAAATGTCTAATTATAGATTGACTACAATTCCTGGTTCTTTTTTGTCTTTTTGAGACAGGGTCTCGCTATGCAGTTGAGGCTGGCCTTGAGCTCACTTTTGTAGCTGTATTAGTTACTTTTTGCTCGTTGCCGGGACAAATACCCAACACTCAAAATGAAGGAAGGAAAGGTTTATTTAGCTCACAGTTTGTGGAGGTTTCAGTCCATATTCGGTTGGCCCAAGGCTGAGTGGAGCAGGGCGGAGAGCATCCAGTTCAAGGCGGCAGAACAGCAGCAAAATGGTGGCAGAGGCAGCCAACCAAA
>PVJA010046929.1:0-14882 GCA_004027025.1 Myocastor coypus
TTTTTCATTTCTTATATTAGCTGTTATATTTTATAAATGTAAACATATATTCTACCCCAAAAATATATACATCAGGAAAAGGAAACAATTGTATAAATATTTTAATACTAAATTTACTGAGATATCATGAGATTAGTACATGCTGCTTTTGGCTTCTATAATTGCAAGACATGCTCAAAGTGGTAGCCATTAGCTTCTACTAATGTAAACTGCTGAAGTGTGCACACAGCTTGTTGGTGTGTGTATTTTTTAATTTTTTTAAATTTTTGCTATGTAGTTCAGGTTTCCCTTGAACTCACTATGTGGCCTCAAATTTGTGGCAGCATCTGCTTCAGCCTTCTCAGTGCGGGGGTTACAGGCATGCACCTCTGTGCTCAACCTGCAGTATGTATTTTATACATAGCCTTGGACAATCTCTCTGCACTAAAAGAAGCCCAGGCAAACAAAACAGTTGAGCACCTGGGCGCCTGTGGCGTATCCATGCGTCTGGAATCACAGTGGAGCCCCAAAGTTAGGCTTACAAGCCTGAGACTTGGTTTGCATGCAGGTTCTACCACTTACTGCATCATAGTGTACATTACACAACCTCTTTAACCCTTCAGGCTCTTATTTGGGAAAGGGAGAAATGATGAACATGGTGAAGATTAAGTGAAGCTATGTAGCAGGTGTGGAGCTCTGTTACTTAGCCAGTAGTAATGGGAGCCAGCTGCTGAGTTTGGGATAGAGTCATTTTATTATCACAGGAACTCAGAGACAAGAAGGATGGTATTGAGCATTAATATGTAAGGGACACTGTACAGATGAAATCAGTGATCAGTGTATCTTTTTATTTTTATTATTTTTTTCTTTTTGAGACAGGTTCTTACTATGCAGTTTAGGCTGACCTTGAGCTCACTTTTGTAGTCCGGGCTGGTCTTGAACTCACACTGATACTCCTGCCTCAGCCTCCCAAGTGCTGGGATTACAGGCATGCACCACCACCATGCCTGGCTATCAGTGGATCTTTTTAAATGGTCAGCAGGAAAAAAAAAAAAAAAAGACTTCTTTAGGGCCTACAGACCAGACCCAAATATCTCCTTGACTTCTGCTGTCATTGAAGCCCCATTTTCTTTAACCACTTACATGATTTTGCATTGGTGTATATTATTCCAACCATTCACTTTATTATTTGCTTTGTAAATGTGTTTTTAGTATCTGACCCTTTTTAGACAATCCCTTTGGCTTTCTAAATCTTATGTTTAATTAATTTTGGCAGTTGACTTTTATTCTTATATGTGATGCGGCCTGATTTCTTCCTCTTCTTTTCTCATTTCTGAGGTGTCCCTGGCCTCTGCAGTCAGGGTAGAACTTTGGGTCATTTAAGTTTGTGTAAGAATGCTGTCTTAATAACTTTTTACTTGTTGCTGGGACAAATACCCGACACTCAAAATGAAAGAAGGAAAGGTTTATTAGCTCACACTTACTGGAGGTTTCAGTCCATATTCGGCGGGCCCAAGGCTGAGTGGAACAGGGCAGAGAGCATCCAGTTCATGGCTGCAGACCAGCAGCAATTACGGCAGAGGCAACAGAACAACCAGGGGAGCAGAGAGCAACAGCGTGAGTCTGTCTCTCTGTCTCTCTTTTTAAATTACATCAGGCTGTCTGCCTTAGCCTATCTGCCTTAGGCTATACCCATAATCCCAGAAGTACTTAAAACACATAATCCCAGGGATCATGGATCAAGTCTCAAACTCTAGATCAGTACTAAATCACATAATCCCAGTGGATCATGGATCAAGTCCCAGTCTATAGAAGTCCCTACCCCATAACTGCATGAGGCTTTGTGGGGACAAGTAGATATAAACCATAACAAATACTTAAGAAAAATTCAGGAATGGAAGAAATTCTAGTGGGGAAACAGGTAGCACAGTCTGTTGTGTGCAGTTAAAGGAAATCTAATTTGATTTCATTGGCGTTGTGGTGTCTCTCAATCATAAAGCTAAACGAGAGACATGTTGCAAAGACCCAGGCCAGAGGATGGCTGAGGTCATTGTTTCAGCCCTGGCTTGATGTGAAATTGGTCAAGTGAGGCTGCCCTCTCTGGATCTTGACTTCTCTGGATTTTATTTTCTATTCGGAGCTGTCTTAGTGATCTTCTAGGTCCAGTACTGTATTTCCATTAAAAATAATAGTTGACTCTGATTAGTAGGTCTTAGCTGTCTGTGTTGTAGTATGCAGATGGCCTCACAGAGTACTACCTCTCCTTGTACTGGAGATCTCCGGACTTTAGGGCTTAGTGCATACACTGAGATGCGTTTTGGCCCTGCTGCTATACTGCATATATTATTAGATCATAAGAGTGTTTAAAAATAACCTTAAGATAAATACTTTTTCTTAACATCATCCCCATACTGTTGGATCTATGAAATTATGGGTTGATATGGGTTTGTATGTCTGTCATGCTATTACAGTAAAACACTTATCTAGGTCTTAATGTAATTTTGCATTTTGAAAACATCAACAGGTCTTGGATTTATTTCTTCAGCCCTTCCCCATCTCCGTGGTATTTTTGATGTCTTTCATGTACCTACATGGATGTAACCTGCTTGTAACTGTTGGACTTAGCGTGGCTGGGATTCACAGTTCGCTTCTGCCGAGCGATTAGGAGAAGGCACGCCCTCTAGAGGCGAGATTCCTTCTGTGTCTATAGTGGTGGTGCCTCAGCAGGGAGCTCTGCTCTGCCCTCCACCCCTCCTTTTCTTTGCTCCTCCTCCTCCTCTTCTTCCCCTTCCCCTTCCCCTTCCCCTTCCTTCCTTCCTTCCTTCCTTCCTTCCTTCCTTCCTTCCTTTCTTTCTTTCTTTCTTTCTTTCTTTCTTTCTTTCTTTCTTTCTTTCTTTCTGAAAACTGGATTTATAATTCAAATACCATTACCATCTTTCAACTAATTTGCCTGAGATGTTGACTCCAGCAATACTAACACTGATCAGAGGAGTTCTAGGATTTCAGTTCTATCACTATATGTTGTCATTGACACAAGGTAGAATACTGAATGATAACATTTTTAAAATTAAGAACCAGGTACAACAAGTACAAGGCCCTTAGGTTTGTTCTTTAATGCACAAATGCATGTGTAAACACACAAGTGAGTAAAAGCATAAAAGGTTTTTCACAACTTGGAGACTTACAATTTGATTCTGAAAGCAGTTTATAGAGTCAGCTTCCAGAAATTTCTACCCCTATGCAGGCTTAATTGATGACTGAGAAAGAAAATATCCCTGGAAAACATAGACTCATTTTGTTGCATGTTTTAGACTTCACAAAAGTGGAATAATTCCCATGGAGAGGACACAGTGAAGTGAACAGAGCCCAGAGCAAGAACCACTAGTGAGCTGTGTGGGACGCCAAGTGCCTTCCTCAGGATAGCGGGAGACCGTGGGCCAGACCCGGCTGTCACACCTGGGACTCTGGTCTATGCCTGGAGGAAGAGAGCAGATTCATGAAGGGTTGCTGGGGCTCTGGCTCCACACAGTCTTTTAGGAAAAGTGTTTTTGTCCAAGGCTTCTGGCTCCCACTGATTAATATCAACTGATCCAGCTGAATAGGAGGAATTCTGTGTCAACAGATGCAATACTCAGCTGCTTGAGCTCTTGGGATTCTTGACTTTTAGCCATATGAAACATTTAAGGGAGGAACAACTGAAATCTCAAGACTATATGAATAACAAAGTAACATTCATACAAGACCATATATGAGCTTCTAAAGTATGGAAAGACACACAGGAAATTCACACACACATTAGTTACTAAAAGATTCATTGGAAACAAGTTTTCAGATTTACCAAAGTTTATCTTAATTCTCTTCAGTATGGAAGTGTTATTTCTTTAGAAAAAAATCTGTCTGTTTTGTATCTCACTTTGAGTTCTCCCTGTCTGGGTGGATTTCATTCATTCATTCATTCATTCATTCATTCATTCATTTGTTCGTACTGGAGATTGAACCTAGGATCTTCACATTGAGCTACATCTCAGCTGCTTGCTTTCTTTTTCTTTTCTTTCTTTTTTTTTTTTTTTTAGCAGTAAAACAAATTGTTTATTACTGCATATATGTTATATTAAATTTACACAATGGTATATATAAAAACACATACTGTTTATCTCATGCAGTAATTTAACAACAGGAATAGCAAAACAAAACACTACTCATGTACAGAACATACATATATTGATATAAAAAGAGTAATTTTACACAATGCTGTTCACACACACAAAAAACCAAACCAAAACAAAACAATTTTAAGCCCTTCTAGATAAGGTCAGTGGTCCAATCTGGACTGGATTGCACTACTGTTCGGGCCAAAGCTTAGATTGCACAGTTCTCAGCAAGCCATTCTGGACTTAAAATCATACCTAAAAGTTATTTGACGTAGAGCAAATTTCTCTGTACCAGAGTATCAGCTGCTGTCTGTCTGTCTGTCTGTCTATCTTTTTGAGGCAGGGTCTCACTATGCAGTTCATGCTGGCCTTGAGCTCACTTTGTAGCCCAGGCTGGTATCAATTCACAGTGCTCCTCCTGCCTCAGCCTCCTGAGTGCTGGAATTATAGGTGTGTGCCATCTCACCTGGCTTTAATTTTTTGTTTTGAGACAGGGTTGCACTGAATTGCCTAGGTGAGGCCTGAACTTATAGTCCTTCTCCCTCAGACTCGCAAAGTGCTAGGATTACAGGAATGTAATCCCCAGTGCTTGGCTTATTTTTAATGTTTTGAGTGAATAAAATATTAACATGATTCTAAAAGTTAGAACTATGCATAAAGATATACTTAAAGCATTATCACTATCCTGCAGTTTAGTTTTATTTTTCCCAAACAGACGACTGATGTTTATTATTTTCTCTTATGTGAAAGGTGGCATATAGCATATTTTTTTTGCACTTTGCTTTTTTCCCCTGAATAAGACATCTTGGAAGCCATTCCAGATCATTTTAGAGCTTCTGTATTCTTCATCTGCACAGTTCCCTGTACTTAGAGGCACAATACTTCTGCATTTGTTTATCTGCACACAGCTTCACACACAGATAACCAGTTTATCCCACATTTCTGCCAAGCAAGACATTGCTTCATTTCTAATATTTTGCAGTTTCAATAAATAACACAAAAATCTCATACTACTCTCAGAGGGAGTACTTTCGGCTTGAAATGAGAAGCCTGGGCCAGGACATGAGCACAAATGTAGTTTCATTGGTTACTGCCAGACTTACCTCCAAAAGAGCTCTGTGAGTTTATATTTCACCAGCTATGTGTAAAGGTACATTTTCTTCAGTCTCAGTAAAACAATGTCGTGTAAGTTTTTAATATTTGCTAATGTAACAGGTTAGAAATCTCGTGTGTGTGTGTGTGTATTGTGTTCATACATTTTTCCTTATTTTTCTTGTTGAGCTTTTGACTCTCTAAACATATAAAAGTTCCTTATGAGTTAGGGGTATTATCTCTTTGTGGTATATACTGCTTGTAATTGTTTTTCATTTTTCTGATGAAAGAGTTTTTATTTTGTTTATTGCTTTTTAAAAATGATGTCAAAATTTCTTTTTTTTTTTTCACTTGCCCATTCTACTCTGTCAATCCTCTTTTATTTTGCTAAAAAATTGCTTTTGTTTAACACTGTTTTAGTTTAAATATGGCACATAGTTAGGTCATGCTTTATGGTCAGTTGAATGTACATTTTTTCCTTTTAAGTGGTTAATTAAGCCCATTCACATTTATTGATATGACTGCTATGTTTCATCTCAAGTTTGTCATATTCTGTCATTATATGTTATAAACTTGTATTTTTATGAGGTGAGGATTGCTTAGCTCCGAAGTTAAGTTTTTGTTGCTGTTTGGAAAAGTTAGTTATATTATGGTTTTAATAATTGTTTATGTATTTATGCCTTTTAAATAGCCTTATCTCACTATTTTTAACATATTCAGTATGTTTTGATATTGCTATGTTGTAATATTTTTATATTACCTATGGTATAATCAGTGAATGTGTTTTATTTTCTGATTTTGGTTATATAATTTCTATTTTGTCTGGGTGCATAGCATTTGCTTCTTTGTCTTGCAGCTTTATTTTACTCAGATCTGCAGTTTTGTTGGGTTACTGTGCTCTCTTCCTCTTCTTGCTTTCCTCTTCCTCCTCGTCCTCTTCCCCCTCCTCCTCCTCTTCTTCCTCCTTCTCCTCATCCTTTAGTTTTTTTGTTTTCTTTTGGTGAAATTCTCCCAGTTACTCCTTTCTTGGGCAAAAATCTTTCTTTTGTAAGTTTCACAGAAAGAGGTCATTAATGTGACATGCTCTGTTGGTGTTTAAGGCCTTCTGTAAACAGAGGGCTTATAAGATAGCACTGATGGGTATACATTCTTGGTCCAAGCTTTCCTAGACTCAGTTGTTTTAAAATCTATTCCACTGTTCCTTTTGTTTTGCCAGTTGTTTCAGAAGAATCTTCTGTCAATCTGATTGCTGTGCCCTTCTAAGTTGTCTTTTTGCCTTGAGGCCCTGAGTTTTTATCTGTCATCTTTGAAATTTAATAATTTTATTAGGATATGTCTTTTTGCCAAGGAAAAATATGTTTGAACCACATGAACAAACAAAAAGATATTACATAAGAAAAAAAATAATTTAACAATTTATGCAAGTGTAACCTGACATGCTCTTCTTACATCTAAAACAAAAAGTTTTGTGTATACACACACACACACACGTGTGTGTGTATATATTTTTGAGAAATGCACATTAAAGAAATCTCTACAAACTCTCTAATTGCTAAAAAACAACAATAAGAAAGTGACAGCAATAGAAATAATGTTGCTGTTTTAAGAACTCCTATTGAATAGATTCTTTGTGGAGCATGAGAGTGAAAAATAGCAGTAATTGTGTGTCACAATTCATGCCAGTCAGTGCTGAAGCTGAAAACAAGGCAGAAACAGAAGCACTATCCAGCCATTAACAATTTTATAGTTTTTGTACATTTGGGAAATGAATAGGTAAATTTTTTGTTTACAGGTATGTTTTTTAAGAACTGTAGATGTGCCTATCTTAAGTTATTTCCTGTATCTTAAAAAAACTTCTCCACATTTTAAGTGCTATATTAGAATATGTCTTGAAATTTTTTTCTCTGGCTGGGGCGATGGCTCCATGGCACAAGTGCCAGCCTGGCAAGTGCAAGGTCATGAGTTCTAATCCCAGTCCCACCAAAAAAAAAAAAAAAAAAAAAAAGAAAAAAAAGCAAAGTGAAATTGTTTTTTCCCTAGTCCATTATTTTCTAGCCTATTAGTTCTGGCTCACTATTTTTTTGGGGGGGGAGGGGAAGGGTACTCCAATTATAAAAATATTTTTCCTTCTTTGCTTATCTTTCTGCCACTTTCTCTCCTCCTCCTCCCTTCTTTCCCTTCCTCTTCTCTTTCATTGTTCTACTTTTTGCTTTTCTTCTTTTCTACTTACTAAAATTTTCCTGCTCTCTTATATACTTTGTAGTTTTTTCTTTTTTTTCTTTTTTTTAATGTATTTAGGGTCTGCAGGGCCTCACCACATAGATCGAACTCATGGTGGATCCTCCTGTTTTCAGCCTCCCAAGTGCTGGGATAGCAGGCATGCACCCACATGCCCAATCTCAACCGCAGTCTCATGGCATGCCAAGGATGGAACCCGTCTTGCGCTCTGCCTAAGCGGATGTTTTAATCTGCTGAGCTATTCAGCTGGCCCCATACTTTGTAGTTTAAACTTTAATGTGGTTTTATTTCTTCTATTTTTTTCTATGTAATCAATTTTCTTTTTATTTTTTCATCCATACTCTAAATTATTTAGTATGTAACTGAAGTTATTGTTTATATTTCTACATGCTTACTTGAACAAATTTCATTTAATTTTCAAATAGTGTTTTACAATTTCCTTTTGCTTTTTTTTGTGGGCAGTGGCTGGATTTTTATCTGTTGAAACATTTTGAAATGATTTTCTGAATTTGGGCAATCCTCTTCTATCGAGTTTTCATGTGTTCATTTGTATTGATTTTTAGTTGCAGCCAATTTCCAAATTTCTAATGCCATCTCTGTCAATGTAGCAGAGCACAGTGGGGTTTGTGTGTGGAAGGATGGGATCTTTTTTGTAGGTCTGCTAATGCCTTTTCGGTGTGTTTTTTCTTGCCCAATCCTGAATATTTTTTCTCCTTCCCACCAAGTGGCAGATGTTGTCTTTCCCTGTTTTCTTTCTTTTTAAAAAATTTTTACTTTTTAAATTGCTTTTAATAAGAAATAACAATGCGACATTCCCAGTAATTGATGCAGTGTAGTTATTCAGAGCGTCTTTCCCTGTTTTCTACTCCCCTCTCTTGCACTACAGTCACGCCTGCTAAGGTGGTCACTTGGAATTGGATGGACTCTCATTCCTTTTCTCTAGTTCTTGCTCTGGGCTGATGGAACAGTTTCACAATTGTTACATTTAGTGTGAAGAGAAAAAGGTTTTGCTCTTTTGGTGGTAGTTTTCGACCCCTTTTACCATCTCCCTCGCTTCCCTCTTGCCTCTTTCCTCCACCTTGTCTAAGCTTGCACCTTTACTTCAAACTTAAGTTTGAAACGAGAGCATAAAACTCTCTCTCTCTCTCTGATGTTGTGTGCCTGCCTGCTGTTTACGTACTGTCTTAAATTATTTTTTAGACTGTCTTGGACAACACTGACCTTGGCAGCTGTCTTTACTTTCAGCTCACTCAGGAATTCTCAGAGGGATAAGCTTGGAGGATCCTTTTATGAAGAGATTTGTTTTGTTTTCCTGGGCTCTTAGAGGAGGCATCTGGGGTTCCCTGCTTCCGTTTTCACAACCTGGGCCTCTCTGGCTCACCTGGGAGATGTGGCACTTGACTACAGGTCTATGCTGGGTGGGCCCATGTTCATGCGCGGCCTTGGCATAACAACAAATCCTTGAGCGCTGTTCACTGACTCTCAGAGAGGGCCATTTCCCCTTTGCATTATGCGTTGCTGGGCTAAGTTGTCACAACCAATTTTCAGTTTTCAGTTGATATGTTGGCAAGGCTGGTGCTGTCAGTGGCCTTGTGCCGGGCATCTTTCTGGTTTCACATTCCCTTGTGGAGTTTCGCTTAGTAATTGCTTTGTAGTTTGTTACTTCTTCAATAATTTTAACAATTTGAAACACACTTTAGTAGTATTTGTCAGGAGCTTTGTCGAGCTCCACACAACGAGAAATAGCAGGTGGCTCCTTTTATTGAAACACTTTGCTTTCGATTTAATGGGACTTCCGTTAGCAGGACGATGGAGTCAATTGCGCATTGCTCCTTGGAATCTCCTAGCAGGAGACTTGGCTCAGCCTCCTAGCAGCTGAAGCTCTGCATTGCTCCAAACGGGGTTGCTTTGCCCATTGGTGAAGCAGTTTATGACTAATGACAGCTCTGGTTCATAATGAAGATAATAGCAATGAGGAAAATTTCTTTACCACTTCTCTGTGCCAAGTGCTTTCAATTTTGCATGCATTATTTTATCATAAAATGTATCACGGTGTTCACTTGCCTAATGTATGGCTAATCAATGGCAGAAATATGTGTCAAACCCATCCTGGGCTTCAGAAGTGGTGGGCTAGCAAATTTTAGCATGTTTTCAGTCTTCATGGAGTTTATATGATTTATGTCCTAAGTTGTATTTCCCTACCTCATCTCGGGTTGTGCTGTAAGGACAGTGTAAGATGGACATTTGAAATCTGAAAGCTTGACTTACTGGTATTTCCACTAGAACTAAAGATGATTTATCTTGTCAGGAAATGACTACGAGTTCATGCAAATGTAAAACAGAGGTCAGCAAAGATCATAACTGTTCCTTAATCCTCTAGAGACGCTCCACGTGGTAGCAGAGAGCTTCGCTTAGCTGATGTTGGCAGTGTTAATTTCATCCTATTTGTTGACTGTGAGACATAATACTTAATTCCACTAGGATTTGCTTTTAGTAGAATTTCTGTGTTGCTTGATAGAGACTGTCCTGAGGACTATTGTGTATATTTATTTTTTTCTCTTGATTTACAGTTATTTGCTGGTATAAAGGATGGAGAAAGCCTGCAGCTCTTTGAACACAGTCCTCGCTCTGCACATAAGCAAGAGACACACAGCATGGAGGCTGTGAAGCTTGTAGAATTTGACCTTAAGCAGACACTTATCAGACTTGTGGCACAGCTTTTTGGAGATGGTAGGTACTCAGATACCTTTCTGTTCAAGCTTAGATGGCTAGCATTCATCATTTTCTAAGTCACTGAGATTAGTTTAGGGAGTTTATTTTAATCTAAGGTACAGTTTACTGATTAAGTTCTTGGTGGAATAAAGCCTATAGATTGGTTGATTTCTATTTGAGGAATAAAATCATGTGAAATATGAAACTGAAATTAGCTAAAGATAGAAAAATGATGATAAGAATGATAATGGATTAAGATCACTGTTATTAATGGAAAGTATATGTAGGCTGATTTATCTTATATTATCATTAGATTGGATTTATTGATGGGCTGGTTTCTTAACCATCTGAATGGTCCTATTTTATATACTGATAGGCTTATTACTATTAGCAACAAAAATTAACAGTTAATTTCCTGTAGGAAGAACAATTTTGTTATGATCTACATTCCTACTTTAGTTACTTGTCTTTAATTATTCTGGAAAGAAGATATTTTTATGGTGATGTCCTCTTCTGCTTCAACTATTTGTAACTTAATTTATTTTGTTTGCTTTTAGAAAGATACAAAGATAAGGTTAGGGGAATTTTCTGAGTTGTGACTTACACTTAAGAAATGCCCAAAGACTGAAAGTGTCCTTCAGTGGTAGAGAGAGCCCTTGCCTAGTCTGTGCCCTGAGTTCTATCCCCAGTGCCAAGGGAACAAAGGGGAGGGAGGGAAGAAAGGAAGGAAGGGAGGGGGGAGGGGAGGGGGGAATACCTAGCATGGTTAGGATTTTCCTTGATTTCTTATGAGGTTAAAAAACCAATTGAAATAAAACTGACATGTAAGCTGCATATTTGAAGTATGCAGTCTTATAAATTGATATACAAAAGCTTGTCATTTTTTCATAGCCTTCCAAGTTTGCCATAATGTACACATCTTTGAAATCATGCTAAGAATTAAGATAATGTATTCATCCATTATGTTCAGAGGCAACCAGTGCCTACTTTTTATGGAATCTTATAGTATGTACTCTTTTGCATGTGTGGTTTTACTTAGCATAATTATTATGAAATTCACCCATGCTGTGTGTTTATCCATAGTCACTCTTTTTATAATTAAGCACTATCATAACCCACACCATATCTGTTCACCCCCTGGTGGACATCTAGGTGGTTTCCGTTTGCTATTACAAGTAAAGCTCCCATGAACATTCTTGTCTGACTCTTTTTTGAAACAAATGTTTTACTTCTCTTGGGTAGATCTCTAAAAGTGAAATGACCAGGTCATTTTGTTTAATTTGCCAAGAAATTAATACATTTTCTGAAGTGGCTGTACTATTTTGTGTTCCTGTCAGTAGTGTACGCAAATTCCATTTGCTCTATAGTTCAGCATCACTATCTGTTATTAGTCATTGAATTTTCACCATTCTGAAAGGACTGTGGTGGTCACTCAGGTTATCATTCACTATTTACAAAGAACTCTTTCTAATAAGCCAGCAGAAAGTACCCTAAGTGAAAAATGGTTCAACATGGCGTTGTGTGATGCACCTGAATGCTGACTAAATGTATGAAGAGACACTTATTCTTAATATACAAGAAAGAGCTGAGGAAAACCACTACACAGCATCTTTTATAATTCTTCACATGGGAAATAATTCTTAGAATGCAACATTTATATGTGCTGACAAGTAAAGGAATGAAATAGAATGTGAAGCCTGGGCCTTAGCGAGGCGCCATGGTCCCCATTTGCTAGCGCTGACATTGCTCTGCAGTCACCTGTGATTTTTCTTGTCTGCAGATTTTCCTTTTTTACACACATAATCAAACGTATACTGAAAAGTATTGTTGTGATTTTTAAAAGTCCCTGCTGCTTTGTTTTGATGGGATATTTTAGAATACTTCTGCCATAATGTGACATGCGCCGTTCATATGTCAGGGTCAGGATGATGCATTTTCTAAGAGATGGTAAATTATTTTAGGGTTAGGCTGGAACCCAGGCTGTATCTTTTTTTATGATGTTTTATTTTTTCCAAAAAGATACAAAGTTGAATATGACAAAATGTTATGACTTGATTAAATTGAGTAATAGGTTCACAGATGGGTGCTATTTTCTACTCCTGTGTCTAGATTTATAGTATTTCACATTAAAATGGTATAATGTGATAGTGAGGCAAGCTTTAGGTAGAGACCGCTGGTGGGAAAATCTTATTTTAGCCAGCTTCTCTTCATTTTCACGATGAAAGAATGGAATTGTGATATTTTTAGCAGTAATATAAATGGTTTGACCCTGAAATGTAGAGAGATGGACTACACTATGTAGGCCATGGTATAGCAGAGTAACTTAGAAGGAAGCCCGGTGTTTTAAGGAGGTACTCTTCTGCTTCAAGTAGCTTCATAGAAAAATTCAGAGGAGCCTGAGCTTGTCCAGGTATGGAGAGAGCCTTCTCATCGTCTTGCACATTTCTGTAATCAAATGACTTACTGTTTAGAAACTATGTAGGTTAGAAACTGGATTTCTACAGGGCTGCAGGCATTGTGCTATGGAGCAAGATGGACACAATCATTCTCTTTAAGGAGCCATGGATAGCACAGCGGGGGTGGCTGCCCCAGGGCTGAGCGTGCGGCCTGGAGTCCTCCTGGAGCAGGACAGTCCAGTGAGCCCTCCAAGATAAGGGAGAGTGAGCCAGTGGAAAAGCCAGGGACTAAGCTAGGGGAAGCAGGGAAGGAGAGGAATGGAAGGTACCGAGGTAGGTGAGACACTAATGCTAGTCCTGGAAACAAGTATGGCGCTGCCCAGCTTTAAGGAGAAACAAACAGGCAAACAAAGGGAAAGTTGTATCCCCCCCCCCCCCCCCCCCCGCCGTTGTCTCATGTGGGCCAGACAGCAGCAGCGTGGAGACAACTCTGAAGTGCGGAGTGGCCACTGAGCGTTTTTGCCTGCAGCTTCCAGCCAGTACTTATTTTATAGGAGAATCAAGGGAAGTAACTTGTGGAAGGTGCCTTGCAAGTTAAACATTTGAAATGTGGGAATAGTAAAGATGAAGGGAGGGAAGGAAAGTTAAGGCGGTAAATACAGTTCTGTTTGTTGCCTTGTCCCATCTCTTGGAGGGAGATGTTCCTGTCTCCTCACTCGCCTGTGGCCCAGCAGTCATGCCGAGGATGAGGGAAGCTTCAGCCCCCTCACTCAGCCCTAGCAAGCACCTTAAGAAAGCAGAGTGCTGTGGTAGGCCCTGTGTGGATGGAGCGCATTCACTTCTCTGAATGACCTTCTGCGCTTCCTCATGGTCGTATTTGTACAGCATTCAAAACTAAGCATTTTCAAGTTAATTTCTTGTAAAAATTTGCATGATACCTGATTTATCTAATTATGATCCCTGGCTTGATGTGGGCATGCACATGCTAGGAATTAAGAATCTTTAATTTTGAAACTGTAATGAAGCTGTAGTTCCTTTTTTTCAGGCATATATTTGCTTTATTTTTTTTCTTTTAAATTATGATTCAAAAAATAACAAAACGACACAACTTCAAAACAAGATTATAGGAAACTAATAATGACTTACACTGCATATTGTTGTCTTAAAGTAGTCGTTTAGATTATCAAGTATAGGCATGTAGAATTAATCAAACAATATAACCATGAACTATT
This sequence comes from Myocastor coypus, assembly GCA_004027025.1. Taxonomy (NCBI): domain Eukaryota; kingdom Metazoa; phylum Chordata; class Mammalia; order Rodentia; family Myocastoridae; genus Myocastor; species Myocastor coypus. Next base: position 13,801 of record PVJA010046929.1, read on the forward strand.
TCTTTCAATTAACTAATAGAAATTAGTAGTACAATCATCACTGTATAGTAGTACAATTATGTATATATTTATATATACACACAAATATACATATTATTCATATATATATACATATATATATATATATATATATATGTATATATATATATATGTTTCTTTTTTCCCATCCAGTTGTTCTTTCCTTTGAGTAGTTTCTTTTCTTTTCACAGTATCTATTATACCTTCTGGATCTTATTTATTCTTTAAGTTTTTCACATTAGAGAGACAATAATAATGTGTTTTTTGTTGTTGTTTGTTTGTTTTTTTCAGGACTGGGGTTTGAACTCATGACCTTGCATTTGCCAGGCAGGCATTTGTGCCATGAGCTATCTCCCCAGCTAATAATAATGTTTACATATGCAGGTCTGATTTATTTCACTTATGAGTATGCTCTCTTCTTGCATCCAGTTACCTGTAAAAGCCTCAAGTTTATCTTTTCATATAGCTGAGTAATACACCATTGTATAAAAGTACCACATGTTTTTAAATCGTGTCCTCAGGTGATGGACATTTGGGTTGTTGCTAAGATTTAGCTATAACAAATTATACTGCTATAAACATGGATGCACATATATTGCTGTGGTATGTTGCTTTTAATTCTTTTGAAAAAATACCCAGAAGAGGAATAGCAAGTTGAATGAAACTTGTTGGTTTTTGAGGATTAGCCATAGTGGTTATACCAATTTATACTCCCACCAGCAGTGGAGAAGAATTCCTTCTTTTCTACATCCTCTCCAGCATTTGTTATTGGATAATCATTTGTTATCCAATGGATGATATTTCTTGATGAGACCAATTTGTTCTGGGAGTAAGATGGAATCTCACTGTTGTTTAAATTTGTATTTTTTGTATGCAATATGTCAACTTTCAAAGAAAAAAAGGGGGAAAAGAAAAAAAAAAAGTAATGTGGATTTAGAAAGGTTAATGTTTAGTTGTTTGATCAATCTTATATACCTATATGTATTAATCTAAACTGATCCGATGATGAAAATATGTAATATAACCATTGTTAAATTTAAACAATAAAAGAATTGAAAAAAAAA
>PVJA010046930.1:0-14889 GCA_004027025.1 Myocastor coypus
ATATATATATATATATATATATATATATATATATATATATATATGAAGTAGCTGGGCATGGTGGTGCATGCCTATAATCCTAGCATGTGGGAGGCTGAGGCAGGAGGATCACTGCAAGTTCGAGACTAGCTTGGGCTGCAATGTGAGCTCAAGGCCAGCCTGAGCTGCATAGCAAGACCTTATCTCAAAAAGACCAAAAAAAAAAAAGATAACATATGAAGTGATCTTGAAGTGGTATATATAAACAAATGAAAACATAGAAAAGCCAATTCTATTGCTGTTTTTAGTTTTGTTTTTCGTGTATTTGGTACAGGGTCTAACTACACAGCTTGGACTCATAGTGATTCTCCTGTTTTAAGACTTCTTAGCACTGGGATTACAGGTGTGCACCATCTCCGTGCATCCAGGGGCAGGGCTGGCACAGCAAGAGGTGCTGGGGGATTAAACTCCAGTCCTTGTGTTTGTGTAAGCAGGTACTTAGTCCACTGAGCTATCTCGCCAGCCCTAATTCTTCTGTTCTTGACCTAAAAATCAGAGAATGAAGCATAGACAGATAGGTGATTCACTAAATGTCCACATCGATCTGCTAGTTGAGTGTTTCTAGGTCATGGATCACTGGCTGCCCCATCACTAAATAGGAGAGGCACCTCCAGTAAAGCTCACCTTTCTGAAACTGCTCTGGGTCATCCTGTCTTCATTTATAATAGACTCTTATCCCTAAAGCTGGAATGCTTGCTTATTCATGCAAATATGCTCTAAACATTTACCTACTTCATCTATTTTATTTTTATTACATGCTCTCAAAGGAGAAATATCTGATCTCTTAAACTCACCAATTTAAAATCTGGTAAGTTTTAAAACCTAGTATGGAATTAAATCCATTAGGTATTTAATGGTGATTACATTAACATTTATTTAGCTCATTTAACCTCAATCAGTATAGGAATTTTCAGTCTAAATTTCACCTTTTTGATCAGTCTAAATTTCTCCAGGAAATCTCTTTTAATTAAAATGATACCCAAAGTCACTATAGGTTTAAAACTATTTTTAAGTGAACCTCCAAAGACAATAGCATCAATGTCACTTTTTGTTTGTTTTTCCAGTTTTCTTGCTTGGAATTGGTTGAGTTTTATTTGTCATGGAATTGATCAAGTTTAACTGTTATGCTGTGACTTCTTACTATATCATGGACACAATCTTTTGAAAGGTTGTACAAAACTAGTATCCATGCCAGGCATGGTGGGACACACTTATTATCCCAGCAGTTGGGAGGCTGATGCAAGAGGATCCTTGCAAGTTCAAGTCCAGCTTTGGCTACAAAGTGAGCTGCTCAAGCCTAGCCTGAATTGTGAGACCCTGACTCAAAAAGACAAAAAGAAAAAGAAAAAAATAGTATCACAAGCATAAATTCCTCTTTGATATTACTCAAGTGATAGAGGTAACCACTGGTTAGTCAACCCACATCATTCCCAGGAGAGCAGACAGGCAAGCAAAGAGGAGGGAACAGGAAGGAAAAAGCCAAAGTGCAAGTGTGCTGGCTCTCAAGTGGTCAGAGCTCAACCAGCTTCTGCGGAGAGCCTAGGCAACTATATGGTTCCTGGAACCTTTAGAGAAGTTCTTACAACCACAGAAGCATAAAACTAAGATGACCCCCATTAATAAGAAATGCACAGAATCTATTCATGGGTTAATTTTGAGTTCGTGTCCTTTCAAGGGGATGGAAGAGCACCTGAAAGATGCCCATCAGTCATATCTCACTCACATTGGATACACAGCTGTCCTTGCAACTATGAAATCGGACACGAGCCATCGTTGTAGATGTGCTCCACACTCCATATCAGTGTAGGAATAAGCAACAAATATCCTCCTTGGAGAAAGTGTGGCCAAAGGGATAAAAAAGAGGAGCCTAAGGGTTAGGCTAATTCCTTCCTGTCTTAAAAATTTCTTTTATATTATAACGCAATATTACTTACAAGGCATATTATACATTTTAGGACAAGATCCTTTGAAAAACACCAAAATAAATTTTAAAAACTAAGTTATCTGTTCTTTTTTAATTTGGTACCAGAAATTGGACTCAAAACTTGCCGTGCATTCACTGTGCCACAGAGCTATATCCCTGGCCCATAAGCTATTGAAAAAGTATATATTTTCTAAGAAATTTAATTATCCTGCTCAATTTGGAATGACAAGAGGACTTATTGCTCATTTTTAAAATATAAAAGGTGAGTGGGAAGAAAGAAGGCACATAAGAGAAAGAAAAAGAAAGAAAGAAAGAGAGAGAGAGAAAGAAAGAAAGAAAGAAAGAAAGAAAGAAAGAAAGAAAGAAAGAAGATAAAGGAAAGAAAGAGGGTTAAAGTCGCAGTTAAGGTCTTGGTTTAAAGCCTACATTTGTGTAAAAGTGCCTTGAAGAAAGAAGGCACATAAGAGAAAGAAAAAGAAAGAAAGAAAGAGAGAGAAAGAAAGAAAGAAAGAAAGAAAGAAGATAAAGGAAAGAAAGAGGGTTAAAGTCGCAGTTAAGGTCTTGGTTTAAAGCCTACATTTGTGTAAAAGTTACGCAAAGTTTTAACTAAACATCTGGTCTTCATTCTTCATATACAATATCCTGAGCTTTCTTGACTGTTTGGCAAGAGGTAGCACCAACCCTTGCCAGGCTAGTAAAAATCACACTTTTTTTCTGAAGGGAAAAAATGTCAATAAAATGAAACATTAAAAAATGTAAAAGCTTGAATTGGAAGGCTATGTGGTAGAGGCAGCTTAATCAGCCTTGCACGATTGCTTTAAATTTTTTTAGAATGCCACCACTTCATATAATTTGAAAGATCTAATATTGATACTGACGGTTTGTTCAATATATTCTCCTAAAATATGCCCTTCATATATAGGAACCTTGCCATTTAGTCAGCCTTGCAGAATAAATCATGTGAATTAATTTTTATAAATATTTAATGTTGTTCTTGTATTGTACAAATTGATCCTTTAAGTTACTTCAACCAGAATTGAATTTCAACTGCTTTTACTACATGGAGGAATAATCTTTTCTCGAACATCCCCATAAGTGTCTTCCTGGGCCCTGGCAATATAATCTGTCATAGTAAAAAGCAGAGAAGTAAATACCATCCTGCCATCAAAATGTGACAAGCTCATTATAAAAAGCCACTCATAAATCTAGAAGCAAGGTACTACCATGCTTTTTTAAAATAATAATTTTATGCAATTTGCATAGGATGCTTATATTTAGAACAAAGGCAAGTATTTCTCTCTACCGCACATAATGCTGAAATGAATTATATAGCAATACTACCACCCACCTTTAAAGAGAGCCTGAAATTAGTTAAAAATGGTTGTGAAATATTTTGCAACATTTAATGCAAAATAAGATTCGAATAACCATGAATTCTTCTGTATAACACAACAATTAGGTTATGCTTAGATGAAAGAGGAAAAATAAGTATCTTTAAAATGCAAGCAGCCTAGAAGTAAATGGCTGGGTTGAGGAGGAAAAAAAAAGTTCCAAGTCCTTGGACATTAAAATTAACCACCTTAAAAAAAAAAGTTAACTACCTCTTTGGTAGCCCTCGCCATGGCCTCAGTAAGTATGGATCCTTCTGTGGAATAAGCTGACCCTTCTATGTAAGGATTTAAATAGAGCCCTGCAGCCCATGACACAAAAACAAACACAGAAACCTCCTATTTAACTAAAAGTACAGATAGTTTAGATGTTATGGGTTGGTTCTAGTTGTCCCCCCAAAGCCTCATGCAGTCATGGGGGATGGGGGGACTTCTACAGTTTGTGATTAACTCATGATACACTGGGATTATGGGTGATCCAAGGCTGGAATTATGGGTCTTAGTCCTGCTGGGATTATGGTGTGTGTACTTCCCCCAGCCCGGAGCAGAGAGCCCAAGTACAATATAAGAGAGACAGAGAGACAGACTCTCTCTTGGTTGCCTTTGTAGCTGTTCTGCCGTCATGAACTGCTGCTCTCTGCCATGTGCCAGTCAGCCTTGGAGCCAGCCGAGTATGGACTGAAATCTCCAGTAACTGTAAGCTTAATAAACCTTTCCTTCCTTCATTTTCGGTGTTGGGTATTTGTCCCAGCAACAAGAGAAGAGTAACTAAGATATCAGAGCAGTACAAAGCCCTAAATCCAAACTCAAGTCAGTTCACAGTGGAAATGGTTTGTTCCTCATGCTTATTGCCTGGTTAGGTGCAGCTGATAGGCACAGAAAGACAATGAGCAATGAAAGAACCCTTTTCTGTCCCACAGTATGCCTGGTGGGAAAGCCTGAAACATCATTGAAAGCCCTCCATGAGGCTGTCCCCTTTTCATACTCTTGCTGGTGTTTGCACTCAAGTTATGCCTATTGACATGGCAAGATCTACCAGAACACACTGAACTCATCAAACTAAATGATTAACTATAACAAAACAAACCTAAACTCACAGTCATCCTGCTTATATCTGGTTTCTCAGGTTTGTTTCCTCAGTCTGGGAAAGTTTTAAAGGTAAATCCATTCCTCAGGGACGACCTACTCGGGCCCCTCTCCCGTTCCTCTCTCAGACAGGAGCTTTCTTTCCCCCAACAAATTTATTCTGCTCAAGAAAGAAGGAAGGAAGGAAGGAAGGAAGGAAGGAAGGAAGGATCAGGGAAAGTAACAAACTTAAGCTCTAATCTTGCATAAGTCACAGTAAAAGAAAAAATCTTGATAATAGACAAAACTGGAAAGAATACTCTTAAAAATTCAATTTAACTCTTTTCCCCAATACTATTGAAAATTTCTCCATTCATTAAAACATAAAATTTCCTGAATATTCACCTATTATGATTTACACAAGCAAGGTTCTGTCCTCACAGAATTTCCAGAGCAGTGGAGGTCACAAGACAAAGCAAGGGGACATCATACAGAATCAGAGAGGAAATAGAGCTATCGCCTGGAGTGGGGAGCCAGGAAAGATTTCCGCAACCTGTGATGTTTCATCTGAGGTGTAAACAGCGATGTGCGTAAGAAGAGAGTCAGGTGGACAAATAGTGCACAAGAAAGTCGTAAGCTGCGGCTGGAGGCAAGAGAAAACAACCATTTGGAAGAACAGAAAACTCTGTCATAAAGCAGAGAGTTGGTGGAGAGTTAATGCTGGAGAAATAAATAGAAGCTAACTCATAAAGGGTGGACTGAGATTCTGGAAGAAACAGGAAGCCATTCAAAGATATTTTCAAATGGTATAAATGTATTGTGGAGTTTCTTGTAAATGTTTGTTTGTTTGTTTGTTTGTTTGTTTGTTTAGTACATGGTCTCACTACACAGCTTGGGTTTGTAGTGATCATCCCATCTCAGCCTCACCAGTGCTGGGATTACAAGCCTGCGCCACCACACCTGATTTCAGTGGCTGCATGGTATGCAGCACTGGGCATCAAACCTGGATCTTGGTGCTTGCTGGGCAGGTTCTGAGGCCACCAAGCTATCTCCCCAGCCATATATTGTGTTTTATAAATTTTTTTTCTCATTGCACAGTGGGGAAAGAATTGAAAACCAAGAAAAAAACTCTAGCCTAGAAAAAATGATGAGCTGAGTAACTACAGTAGGGAATTCAAAATAATGAATAGGAGGCAGGCCAAATAGCTCAGCAGATTAAAGTGCCTGCAAGCAGACTCAGGGGTCAAGCGTTCAATCCCCAGGTCTGCCATGCCGGCTCCACCCCCAGGACGTGCTGAAATGGCATTTGAGACTGGGTGTGGTGGTGTGTGCCTATAATACCAGCTCTTGGGAGATTGTAAACAGGCTGCAGATCAGAGCTTGTGAGATGTCCCAGCAATCCAAAGCACCTGCTTAGGCAAGCTTAGGCAACCACAAGGAGCAAGGTTCAATCCCCAGCACAACATGCTGTGCCAGCCCCATCCCCAGGGCAGGCTGAGCCAACCATAATATAAAAAAGAAAAAATAAATAAATAACAGACAGATAACTAGTAGTGAGACCCTGAACACCCAGTAGACTCATTCCTAAAATACAAAAAAAAAAAAAGATAAATAAATAATAATGAATAGATTTAAGAGCTCTTAGATGTTCAGAAAGAAAAGACTTAATTAGGTACACTAACATAATCATGTGGTCAGACTTCTTAGGTTTAAACCCTGACTCTTCCACATATAGGGAAAGTGTGTTTCAGCCTTTTTTTAGTGAAAAAAAGAAACAGTACCTACTTGTGGATTGTTATGTAAGCAAAAGGAGTTATTTCACAAAATACTTTGAGTTTTTCCTGCTCTTCTTTTTCTAGAAGCTTGAGGCACAACATTAAGTTGTTTATTTGTGCTCATTTTATTTTCTTGATGTGAGAATTCACTGCTGTAAATTTCTCTCTTAGGACTGCTTTCACTGTATCCCATAAGTTCTGGTGTGTTGTATCTGCATTCACATTTAGGTGTAAATATGTACGTTTAACTTGGTCCTTAATTTCATCTGTGACCCACTGGTTGTTTAGGAGGGTGTTACTTAATTTCCATGAGTTTTCTTTGTTTCTTTTGCCATTAATTTTAAATTCCATTGCACTATTGTCAGATAATATGTGTGGGGTTATTTCAATTTGTTTGCATTAACTTAAGCATGTTCTGTGGACTAGGGTGTGGTCTACTTTAGAGAATGCTCCTTGTGCAGTGGAGAAGAATGTGTGTTTTGGGGCCGGCAAGATGGCTCAGTGGTCTAAAGTGCCTGCTTAGGCAAACTTAGGCAACAGCAGGGACTGCAGTTTGATCCCCAGCACCACATGCTGCATCAGCCCCACCCCCAGGAAGGCTGAGCCAGCCATAAAAAAAAAGGTAAGAATGTGTGTTTTGATTATGTTGGGTGGAACAGTCTGAAAACATCTACTAAACCCAAATAACCATCAAGTGAGAAATGGTTAAAAAGATGTGGTATTGGTATACAATGGAATCCTGGTAGGCTATGAAGGGCAAATTTAAGACTTTTATAGGTAGGCTGGTGAGATAGCTCAGTGGTCTAAGTGCCTGCCTAGGCAAACACAGGGATCAGGTTTTAATCCCCTATACCATCCGAGCTGCCCCCCCACCCCTACCCCCAGTTGTGCTCAGCCAGCTACCGAGTCTGGGTGTAGTGGCTGCACACCTATAATCCCATGCTGGGGAGGCTGAAAACAAAAGGATCACTAGGAGTCTGAGCTGTGTAGTGAGACCCTATACCAAATATATTTTTAAAAGAAAAAAAGATCTTTATAGGTAAATGGATGCAACTTGAGACCATACTCATAAGCAAAATAAATCAGACTGCTATAAACTTTTATTGTTTCCCTAGTGTAAGAAGTTGAAAGAGTAAATATACAATAAATATTGTGAAATGGGAAGAAACTGTTCAAAACAAATGAGAAACTAGGATGGGAAAAAGGAGAAAAAGAAAAGGAAAGGAAAAGCAAAGATAGTTAAGATAGTTATACTAATTTGTATTAGTTCATTAAAAAGAACTACTTATGTTTGATTAATTTTATGTCCATATCTTGTAATATTTTTATTTTATGTATTAATTTTTAATTTATATATTTGGTACAGGGTCTCGCTACACAGTTCAGACTCATAGTGATCCTCCTCTTTCAGCCTCCCCAGCACTGGGATTGCACTACTGTGCCTGACTTCAATGGCCAGCTCAGCACAGAACAAGCTGGGCATGTGGTACTGGGGATCAAACCAGAGTCCTTGAACTTGCCAGGCAGGTGCTTACACCACTGAGCTATCTCTCCTGCCCATATCTTGTAATCTGAGCAACTACTTAGAATATAACAATATCCAATGTATTAATTATTATTGCCTTCCTATTTTGTTTTGAAATTTTGTACCATTGCTTTTATTGTTTTCTCTTTAAAATAAAAAACCCTTTAAATTTTTTAAAAGAAAACAATACATACCCACTAAAAAAGTATATATATATATAGAATGGTTCATGGTAAAGACCCAAAACCTACTGGCTAGCCAGGTATGGTGGCTCATGCCCATTCTTCTAGCACTCTGGCAGGCTGAGGCATAGTAACAGAAAGTTCGGGGCTGGCCTGAGCAGCACAGGAAGATATGCCTCAAATTTAATAATATAAAAGCCTGTGTGCTGGCCCCACCCCCAGGGCCGCTGAGATGGCAAATGAGACTGGGAATGGTGGCACACACCTGTAATCCCAGCTCTTGTGAGTCTGTAAACAGGCGGATCACTATGAGTCGGATCTAGTAGTGAGACCCTAAACACCCTATAGACTCCTCCCTAAAATACAAAAAATAAAAATAAAAATAAAAATAAAAGAAAGCCCAAGCTATAAAATGAGCTCAACAAAAAAGGACTGGGGATATAGCTTAATACAGTTTAATTCCCAACATCACCCCTCAAAATAAAACCATATTGGCTATTATTAAATGTTGTAGCTCAAAACTAGAGACAACACAATTATTCATAAGCTATAGGAGAAGACATAGGAGGAAAAGGGAGGAAATGACCAAGGATCTCACAAAGAGTGCTGGCTTGGATAAATGGATACATGAGAATAACTGTCCCAGTGAACAATACACTGCCTGTCAGTTCCAAGTTTGGCCTTCCACATGTGCTTTAAGATCATGGAGATAGAATTTCTCCTTTGTGGCAAACCAAAACTTAAACTTTGGCAGCAAAAAGCGCTACAGGGAGAGACTTCTCCTTGTTGAAGTGTTTTTCCACTTGCTTCTTTGTGGTCCTATACATGGCCGCCAGCCGTGCCTATGGGGAACATAAGTCTGCTCACCGAAAGACACCCAGGAGCCTCTTGTTTGTCTCAGGAGTGCACTAACCAGCCTTTCAGCTGGGCCCTAGAAGGGATCTCCTACTTGTGACTGTGGATAAGTTCTGGCACAAAGCAGCCAGAAAACCTCTCACCCATCCACACTTCTCCAATATGATACGAATTCCGGCCAATTTCCTAGCTTCTTGAACATTCCACCTCATCTTTAGTGTATTCTTTACCACTCTGAAACTAATCTATTGCAATAATTACTTACATGAATTATTCCTTGGTCAAATTAATGTTCACCATTTCCTGATTGGATCGTGACTGATGCAATCCTATTCAGTGAAATGAGAAACATAAGAAAAATAGGTATTCAAAGAATAAATTTTAATTGGATATGAGGAACTTATGGGAATCCAAACAACATTTTCTGGTAGGGGGTTTAGTATTCAGTGGCTTAAAGCTCAAACATGTCCAAGCTGAAGAGAAGGACTTAGATATAAGTTCTAAGCCTTTAAAAAAATTTTTAGCAAATAAAGCATACATATAAATGCTGAAAGTCAGAAACATAGTATGAGTTAGGCTTGGTGGCACACAGCTGTAATCCCAGCTCTCAGGAGTCTGAGGCAGGAGGATTGTTGCAAGTTCAAGACCAGCCTGTGTTGCGTGTGCTATAAAAAGAGCTGAAGGGCAGCCTGAACTGCACAGTGAGACCTTGTCACAAAAGAAAGAAAGAAAGAAAGAAAGAAAGAAAGAAAGAAAGAAAGAAAGAAAGAAAGAAAGAAAGAGAGAGAGAGAGAAAGAAGAGAGAGTAGATATTGTGCTTGTTTGTTTGTTTAGGTGTCATCAAGAAGCCCAAAACCAATCAACCTGTAAGTGCACATGCAGAAGCGTATCTCACCAAAAGGTTGACTGTTGTTACTTCGCGTACATTAAGCAATTTTGTTCTATATCTGCTAATATCTTGAAAGCTAAATGAAGATATAGTTGGAAAAATCCACACCCCTATCTTAATGAGGCCATTATGATGGCACTCCAAACCTGAAGACCAGCCTGGTGGAGGCAGGAGAGCGATTATTCATATGGACTACGTTGGATTTTTACTACAATCAGAAAAATTCTAACAGAAATGGCAAGAGTGCTGAGTGTCACACCAAAACTCGTGAAATAATTAAGCTCCATGCTATTTGTAAAGGGTGCTAGAGAGATAGCTCAGTGGAATAAGTGCCTGTCTGGCAAGCACAAGGTCTTGAGTTAAATCCCAAGTGCCAAAAAGAAAAGAAAGAAGAAAGAAAAGGGTAACTAGATACTAACAAAATTTTGAAAGAGACCTAAACTGACGCCATCTGCTTTTTCCAGGGTGTGAACTTAGTCTACCAAATTTTCCCTTGCTTTACCCATTTCTCAAAAGTTTGGATCAACTGGCCACAAAAAAGGCAGTTCCATCAGCAGTTTGCATAAGAACAATTTGGAAGAGAAGTATATTAAATCCTCAGGGAAATTAAACCCAAATAATCCAATAACAGCATTACAAAATTAACACTAGACTATGAATTAAATTAATTGCCTCCTACCGTGGGGATTCTTGGACACCACAGACCAAAACAAATGAGGCCAATGAAGTTGGCTGCCTTAACAGAGGTCACAAGCAAACATGAGTTGAAAGCATCCCAAGAGTTCACCCACTGTTTTCCAACTTTCTGGCTGATCCTAGAGTGGTCTCCACTTCTGCCACTTCATATCCTGAATGATCTAAGCATCATTAGTAGTAAGACAGACAAGGGGTTTATGGTCCATAATACCACAGAGCAACACTATAACATTTTTATGTATACAAGTGTTTCCGTATACAAGTAGCTGCAGTGTTGGAAATCCATGAGTTTTTTTTTTTTTTTTTTTTTTTTTCCACCTGAGATGGTTAAGCGAACCAATGGGACCAAGGGATGTTTTTCAGACCCCAGGCAGTCTAGTGATAAGGAAGGGCTTTAAGAATACCAGTCAACTACTCTTAAGAAGCCTGGCTATGGCATTTCCGTAAATATCCATTTATTTCTATAAATACCCTTTTAATATATCCACGTCAGCGTGCTTGTGGCAAAGCAAGATTACCTAAATAATATGGGCTCTGGGAGCAACAAAATTAGCATTGGTATCACATACCCAGCCTTTGCAGGAGTTCTTAGGACATCGGCAGAAAAGTAGGATGTGGTAAATTGATAGAAATGAACCCACAGTGATTCACATAGATTTACCAAATGAGGCCCACGGGCAATGCAAAGCTTCTCCTGAGTCAAAATGCCTACTGCATATTTGCTGTTCCACTCATTCTTCACGTTACAGCTGACATTTAGTCTGGAAGCTTTTCAATAACCAAACAGTATTTCACAAAAAATTAAACTGTGGTTTGTTATTGGAGTATTGTATGACTTATTCTTTTCACATTCTTAATTTTGTTTGACATTTTGAAAATAATATGCCTAATTCTTTTGTGTGAATTTTAAAAATTGTAGCTAGCTTGCATGAAATTCTTCTTCCTTCCTTCCACAATGACAGAAATAATAACACAAAATATTTTTGTTTAATCTCAGTGAAATAAAACATCCTGTTAGCAATCTTAATTACCTCAACCTTACCTAATTAGAAGAGCTTTCATAATGAGGAAAATTTCTTTTTAAGTTAATGAATTTATAAACACAAATGCACATTCCTTATATGCATATTTTAGTTACACATTCTAATTAGTATTAGTACTTAAAATGTGTGGAATTGATTTTATTGCTACAGGAAACTTTTTTTTGCTTTTGGACAGTATAAAAGCACTGTGATTTCTTTTCCTGAAAGGCCCTGGGCTCCACGTACTAACTTAATTTTAGATTTGAACAAAATGAAAATTTTTTCATCGAAAAGGTTCATTTTATTGATTTTAGCCACTTCGATCCTGTTAACATCACATATCTTCTGTGCAGATGAATTAATAATGGGACATCGTCACAGCAAGGAAGATCATGACAAATGTTCTGAGGTAAGTTTTTAATTCTAATATGACCAGCGTGTTACATGTAATATTTGTTCTAGACCTGATGCTTTTTAAAGAGTAAGGAATAAGTGATTTTGTTTTTCTGTTTCTGGTTCTTATTTTGTTTTTATTGTGCTCAGACTTCATCCTTCCTGTCATAGTATACTGGTATGACTTATATCAATTATCACAAGAGCAAATAGCCTGGCCTCTCAAGTGAAAAATGCCTGCTATTTAGACTATCATATTTACCAAGGATAAAGCATATAAATACATTTTCACCTAACTCAACTGCATAACTGTAGTAGTTGTAGATGTAAGATGTGGATACATTTTAGCTGGCTATTTGCACTGTCTTAAGGTACCAATTATCACAGCATTTACATGTTCTACCTAGCAATTACAAGCTGCTAAGTCTGTGATAAATCTTTATCTAAGTTAAAATTTTACCTATCCCGAGATGATGGAATTGCATGTTTTTATTTTGTGTATTATGTTTTGATAACTTTTCCAAGTTTGCTACAATGAGTATGTATTACTCATTTTATTCAGGTCATAATCAGAAAATAACCATTTTAAAATCTTTATAAGGACAAATTTTTAGAGTAAAACTAAAACCTAATTAAATATGTAGTGCATCTTAAGTGGTTCCTCTAAGGTTGGTAGGCTTGTGTGGTAGTAATCCACAAACCAATTGGTTCTTTACTAAAAATGTAATTTATAGTCTAATAAAATAAAAATTGGCTTCTTGAGACTTTTTAGGGTGGGATGCTAAAGATGAAAGGGTAAAAAAATTCACTGGAGCATCCTACAATAAGCCCCCCAAATCTGCTAGTATCTCTATTTTTAATTTATCATGTACCCATGTACCACTTGGCCTTTCAGGGGAAGAGGAGGATGAAAAATATGGAAAGGAAACTGGAATTTACTCTAAAGTCAACCTGTACTAATATTGTTTGGGCAATTAAATACCTCCATCTGGTACTCTGAGTAACTAATTGAAAGATGACAATATGGAATGCACACTGGATGTGGTGGCACATACCTGTAATCGCAGCACTTGGAAGGCTGAGGCAGGAGGATTGGTGTGAGTTCAAGACCAACCTGGGCTACAAAAGTGAGCTCAAGGCTAGACTGAACTGCAAAGCAATACTCTGTCTCAAAAAGACAAAAAAATAAATAAATAAATAAAGCAATGTATGAAGCATTGTTAGTCTCCTATTATTTTGTTTTGAAACTTCATTTCAAAACAAATTTTTCTATTTATAATGAAACTAAATATTAAAAAGAAGCTAAAATCCAGGTGTGGTGGCACACGCCTGTAATCCCAGCACTTGGGAGGCTGAGGCAGGAGGATCAGTGCGAGTTCGAGACCAGCCTGGGCTACAAAAGTGAGCTCAAGGCTGGCCTGAACTGCATAGTGAGACCCTGTCTCAAAAAGACAAAAAAAAAAAAAAAAAAAAAAAAAAAAAAAAGAAGCTAAATATATATAAATATATACACAATATTTCATAAAGAACATTAATCAAGAAACTGAAAGAGAATAACTGCAGTGAAATAAACTTTGCTTCATTTCAATACCTCATTATATTCCTGCTGCTCAAACACATTGCTATATTTACTACATATATTTTATTAATATTTTATAGTTATCTTACAATAGTCTAGGGACAGAGAAACTAGATTGCTTTAAGAAGCTTAATACAAATTATTTATTAAAAAAGTCTTGCACATGAGAACACAAACTTTGTTTATAGCTTTAACAATTCTGCAGAATAAAGTCTGGGCTTACATTAATGTGGAGTTTAAATCTACAGCTTATAACAATAATAAATTATTTTACTGGTCATTTCTAACTATAGCCTAAAGGAACCCAAAAAGGAGAAAAGGAAAGAAGTTTCAGTTTTCAAGAATTAAAGGAGTGGGGGCCCAAAAATGTCATTAAGATGAGAACACCCACAGTCAATAAAGTGCCACACTCTGCAGTCAACTTGCCCCTGAGATTTGGGAGGACCATGGAAGAAGAAAGAAGCCCCGGGGGTGTGGTCAACCTGCCTCTGAGATTTGAAAGAAACACAAAGGCGAGCATCTCCAGACATGTTCCTAACCTTCCCCAAAGGTTTGGGCGAATGGCTGCAGCCCCAAGTGCCTCGAAGACACTGAGCAGCTTGTTTAGACAATCCATGCACTCGCTGTCTGCTGGTGAGTTACTCCACTGCGTGGCCTGCCAGAGCCAAGAAATGTAAAATCCTGATGACAGCAACCAAGGTAAATGTTTGAGAATTAGTCGAAGTACACGGGCTGTGATATAGAGCTTGTCCAGAAACTTAGCAAAAGAAGAATTTACTTACTTATTTCAAAATAAATTTTAAGAAAGGAAGTTTCTCCAGAGGAGAAAGGTGAAGACAGGGACATAAATACCTGGAAAGTAAGAACAGTGAAGGCCAAGTACTGTACACATGGCCAGAGGCACATAGTAATGACACAGCTTCTCAAGCCTCCCACGAGCACCAGCCTCATTACTCCATAAGCCACACAGTACAAGATTGAGAATTTACGCCGGTGACATGTTGCCTGACATCTGCCCTCTCCAGCCTTAA
This sequence comes from Myocastor coypus, assembly GCA_004027025.1. Classification (NCBI taxonomy): domain Eukaryota; kingdom Metazoa; phylum Chordata; class Mammalia; order Rodentia; family Myocastoridae; genus Myocastor; species Myocastor coypus. The sequence continues at coordinate 14,364 of PVJA010046930.1, forward strand.
ACAGAACCACATGAGACAGCTGTCCTTAAATCCAAATCTATCATCTTCATAAACCTGATCTCAAAGGCAGATTAATTTCTTTTCCCTTTTTAATGCAAGGTTATTTTTCTTTTTGCTGGATCTCATTTTATAAAGTAATAATCATTATATTAGTAAGTATTGATTATCCATTATGTATAAATCAGAGTAAAGTTACAACAAAAGATTTTTAGCTGTTATCTTCCAGTACAGAATATATGGTTTTAAAAAAGACTTTGTATACAAAGTAAAATGTAGTGCTTTCATTAAGGAGAGAAGAAAGCAATGCAGCAAGCTGTGTCATCTTTCCAGAGAGATCTCCTCAGAATACTCTGGTTGATTTTTTTTTCCCCATCTGACTTTTGATATGTATAGTCAATCATCTACATAGATTTCAGTATTATAAGTCCTATACTTTCTTTTTTTTTGTCTTTTTGAGACAGGGTCTCGCTATGCAGTTCAGGCTGGCCTTGAGCTCACTTTTGTAGCCCAGGCTGGTCTCGAACTC
>PVJA010046931.1:0-14878 GCA_004027025.1 Myocastor coypus
ATGGGTGGAAGTACTTCTGGGATTATGGGTGTAGCCTAGGGCGGGAGCTAAGGCGGAGAGCCTGAATGTAATATAAAGAGAGACAGAGAGACAGACTGGAGCTCTAGCTGTTGCTGTTGCTCTGCTGCCGTGTTGGTTGGCTACCTCTGCCGCCATTTTGTTGCTGTTCCGCCGCCATGAACTGGATGCTCTCCGCCCTTCTCCACTCAGCCTTGGGCGAGCCGAATATGGACTGAAACCTCTACGAACTGTGAGCTAAATAAACCTTTCCTTCCTTCATTTTGAGTGTTGGGTATTTTCCCAGCAATGAGCAAAAAGTAACTAAGACAATATGTAATGCATACGTACACATAGATATGTGAATCTGAATGTTTGTATCTGTTTTGTATATATGCATACTAAAATATATATATATATATATATATATATATATATATATATACTTGAAGGTAATTATGAACTAGCACAGACTTAAGTTTATCCATGTCATTCTTATACATGTGTATATTTCACAAATATGATTCCAAATATCAAAATAGTATGTAAATTGAACCACACATTTTTAAGAAGCTTAGCAAAGGCTTTTGGGCAGAAAATGTAAACATTCCGCCCTAGTAAAAATAACATAATGAGGAATTTTCTGAAGTTTTGATTGTCTCCAATAGTACAGAAAAAAATGTGTGAGCATAAATGTCACAGAATTTTAAATAAATAAACAAAAACACGCAAGCATGTCCGAGCGAATATTCAATAAATACTTATAGAATTATCCATCCTTTGGAGAATAATGGTTGGGTGGTACACCATGTTACTCATCTTTCAGTGAGTTTATACAACCTTAAATGTAAGAATTTGATGGAATAATTATGACATACTTCCATGCAGTATAAGAAATGAACTTGCTACAATATAAAGTATTAATAAATCAAAGAAAAAATATTTTATTTCACTAGTAGAATATTGGAACGAGATTACATTAATCTCTGATACATTTATTTTTAAAACTAAAATTTTAAAAAGTTTTTAAACCCTATATTTCACAATAAACTTTGAAGTATTACATATCTATTTAAATAAAAAAAGATACATTATTATATATTTTGGAGTCATTAGGCTTTCACATTACTTTTCTAAAAATGCTAAACAATACAAAATATCAGCTCTGGGCACTGGCCACGTGGGCATCCTAGACACTGTTTACCACTTGGTTATTAGACCGCCTCATTCTGCTTCAGTTGTTAGAAGTTTGGAAATAGTTTTAGGGTTTTTTTGTTTGTTTGTTTGTTTGTTTTTGTTTGTTTGTTTTTGTTTTTTTTTTTTATACTTGAAGCAATTTCACTTGAAAAAAATCTCCTTTATGTTGATTCAATGCTGAGGCCGAATGCTTATAACTTTATTTTGCTCCCTTTAAAAAGCATCTACCATGTAATGAGAAACATCTTAATGTTTTCCCTACGAATTTATCTTGCATGGATAACCCAAGAGAAATACCCCAGGAAAGTCATTCCCTTAAGCAAAAACTCAACACATCTCCATATATCCTCTTCCTTTAATCTGCAATGCCCTTAACTCCCTCTTCTGCCCAGCACGTGTTTATCGTTCATGCAATTATTTAAACACCTGTCTCTGATAAATCAAATTATGTCACTGGTATTTTCAGTGTGTCCAGTTCCTTCCCAGACCTCTACACTTGAAGTCCCAGCCCATATTTTATAGATATATGTGCCTCCTTAGCTTTCCAGCATCATGTATTTTGCAACCTTCTGTCCTACCTCTATGTCAGTTCAATGGTCTTCTTGGTATTTCTCAATCTTACTAGGGTTGTTTTATTCTGAGGGTTACATTCTTGCTGCTCTATCACCTCATACATTCTGCCATGGGTAGCACAAATCTTGCTCCTTTGCCTCACTCAGAACCATGAATCCGTAGAATAGCCTCAGGATTGCCTCTCCTCACCATTCATTTAAAATGGCGACCCCCAATTGTGTATGAAGCTCTGCTCTTCCTTTGCTTCCTTCATAGAAGCTACCATTATCTGTTACACTACAATATATGTTCTTCATGATCCAGTAACTGCTGAAAGAGGGAGTTTTCTCTTTTTTTGACAGATGTCTTAGAAACTCTCCTCTCATACTTCAAATAGTGCTTGGTTTATCCCATATGTTCCATAAGTATAGTATTTTTTTCAGTAAATAAATGAATAGATGACCTATTTGTAATAGAGATTGTAACCTAGGAACTGGTAATCTTACGGAACCATCCTTTGACTTAATTAACTAAAATAAAGCATAAGGTTTATTACAAAATATGCATGTATCTGTTTCGGCACAGTTTGGTAAAGATGTACCTTTCGTCATTAAGGGGATTAACAAGGTAAAACTGTAATGTACCTCTTAATTTTTAATTTACAATCAGTATTATGACTATATTGAATGTAGAGACTTGTTTATGCACTTGATTATTTTATTACTTCAATCTAACATAGTTTAAACTTGCAAACTTATATTTTAAATTGCTTTATCTCATACCATCAAGCATAAAATAAGATAATCATGCTTAATTAATACTGATGAACTTAAAATAAGGTAATAGGAGTCCACAAAGGAATAAAAACAGAACTCATAGCTCAAGTTAGCAAACTAAATGAGCACGTATTTATCTCCTCTTACTCCCAAGATTTCTAGTCAGATTAATGTGGCAAAGTATAAAACAACAACCCAAAAGTTAACCTATATGCTCGCGAACAAGTGTATAACTGTGTTAAATTGTGAGATCAGTTGTCAGTGGAGGAGGAGTTGCTAGAGAAAACATGCTCACAAAGGTTGCTGTGCCCCTTGTCTCAGAAAGGAAATGTCCCAGATTCTTCAGGAAGGCAGGTGTTACATTGGTAGCACTAAGAAAATGACTCTCAACTCTAAAGATTAAAACCTCTAGGTGAATAATTAGTCACATCAATCACTTGATGCCTCCGCATAAATTTATTCTTAGCAAGTAACATTACAAGTTACTCTAAAATTAACAAAAAAAAATTAACAAAAGAGAGTAATCTACACAATCTAAAAAAAATATGACTGGTGTCTAGGTTTTAGCAAAATGAAAAGGAAAGTATGAGGTCAGCTACCTTTACCAACAGATTTTCTAAATTAGCCATACATGGAGATGAGAACCACTATGAGAATGGCGCCAACAAGTGGAGATCTTAGAACAAGCAGTCAAATAAGAATCCCAGCAACGGGATATGCAGAGGAAATTCATCACGTGTACGCACCTATCCACGGCTGTGCACTACTAAGAGGAAACCACTGCATACTGAGACTGTCCTCAGGACCAAAAAGCATAATCATTAATATAAAAAGTTCATGGGTGAACTCAAAGTAGATTTGATCAAGAAAACAAAGAACCAGGAAACTTGAAGATTGGACAATCGAAAACTCTTGAGACCAGAAAACAGAGTAAAGGATGAAATAACATAAGGACATCTCAATGCCACTATGCAGAGAAAGTGCACAATGTGGGAGTCCAGCGAAGAAAAAAAATCGAGGTACAAAAAGGATTACATGAAGAAAAGGCAATGACTGAATGTTTCCCCATATGTTGGGCGTCATAATACAAAGAATGCAGGAATTTCAAGACACCTGTTCAAAAGATACAAAAAAATATATAAACAATGTAATCAGACTGGGAAAACTCAAAACAAATAGTTATAAAAATGGCACGAGAGAAGCAAGTGTTCAAATGAAAGGTAACTCAATAAAATTATTGTTATGATTTGACTTTTTTGGGGGGGAGGTGGGGGGTGGGACTGGGATTCAAACTCATGATCTTACACTTGCCAGGCAGGACTTTTGCCATGGAGCTATCTCCCCAGCCCCCACATGGTTTGACTTTTAAATGGTTCCTATAAACTCATGTGTTAATGGGGTCCAGAGAAATAGTATTCAGATCTGGGTCCCTGGGAGGTACCTGGATCATTAAGGCTCTGATGTCATCAATAGTTTAATTCACAGTGGGTCCATAATTTAAAGAGGAATGAGAGGTGATGAGAACTTCAGGAAGTGGGGTCTGACGGGTGGGAGTTGTCATTTGGGGTGCCTTGAAAGAGGGTACTCTGTCCCTGCAGTTCTTCTTTGCTCTGTTTGGGCTTCCTGGATATTGGAAGGGAACACAATCTACCCAGCTGAGGGATTCCTTCCACAGCACAAAAAAAAAAAAGTAAAGAAAAAAGAAAGGAAGGAAGGAAGGAAGAAAGAAAGAAAGAAAGAAAGAAAGAAAGAAAGAAAAGAAAAGAAAGAAAGAAAGAAAAGAAAGAAGAGAAAACCTTTATATCTGATTTATTTGATTTATATCTGATTTATTTAATGTTATGTTCTCAAGGTACCTTCATTTTTCTATGAAGTATTCAAGTTTATCATCACGGCAAAATGACTGAATTCCTTGAAATTACTATCAAATATACTATCACTCATATTGTTTTACATAATCTGATATGGTCAAAAACATAATTAAAAAATTTAGGTATTGATAGGTCAGGACTCAAAGTTCCCCAGGCACCCCGCCGCCAAACTCTGTTCCCTTTGGTCCCACACAAAGCCAAAGCCAAAACCACAGAACAGGTCCACCTGACTGTGAATCAACCACAAGCAAGACAAACAATGTCCACCTGTGACTTAGTTGTTCCAGCTGAAATTATCCTCCAGAAGGAAGACAAATGTTCACCTACGACCTGGCTGTTCCAGCCCAAATTGACCCTCCTATAAAGTCTTTCACATTTTGTTCAGTGCTGCCTTGCTCTGTGAAACAGGCCTCTGCATGTGCTTCCACCTGTGCGTGAGCTTCCAGCACGCCTGCTTTTACTCAAGTCAGCTTGTCTGTTTGGGTTCAGTGTGGGTTCAGCTGCCTCACGATTTGACCTTTCAATTATATTTAAGTTTGATTATGAATACAAGGGAAAAGTGCTTTAATTCAGAATATTATAAAAACAAACATAGTAAAAAGTACCGGTTAAATTAATTATAGCTCACTTTCTAAATTATAAATGACAACGCTTTTTAACCTTTTTATTGTGATAAGTATACACTGATCTCCTTTTATGCAAATAAAATTATTTTAGCTTATTTTTCTGTAGTCTGTTTAAATTCACTGAATCACAGCCACATAGACACAAAGCTCACATTTCAATTTCAATTATAATTAAAAGTAACATTTTGAGAAAGTCAGGAAAACTGAAGTTCTATTATCATGCTACTATGGGTAGTCGTAGAGTTGTGGCCCTCAGTTTTACTTTTTCAGTTGTGGCCCTCAGTTTTACTTTTTCTTGATACTATTTATGATGTGATGAAATAACTAAGCTTTACTGAGTTCACTATTTGAACTTTCAAACAATACACTGCACTAAAACAATAATAGTGTAAAAGGAAGGAACCACTTAAAATCTAATTGGAATGTCTATATTTGCATATATATTACACTTGTCTGCATTTTTCAAGTGGTACCAGTGCTTGCATTTTGGAAATGAAGAAATAAAGGTTCAAGGAATTTACAGTTAAGTGAGATTTGAAAACAAGAAAGTTCAACTCAAGTTCTTACTTTTACTGTTCCACTGGTATGGCTTATATGCCTAAGCCATTAACTCTCATAAAATATTAAATAAATCCATTTATAATCAGGAAATATTGCTCAGTTGGTATATGATGAAAAATAAAACATAACATGATGCATGACTAATAGTACATACAATAGTGTTATAAAAGTATAGTTTCAAAAACAGTGTACTCTAGTACTTGTTAAAAATGCTAACTAGTAAAAAATAAAAAAATAAAAATGCTAACTAGTGATCTTTGCCACTAAATTGTGGTATCAAGTCTCTTGCCTAAAGTGTAGTAATCTGCTTTCAACAGCTATGTAGGAGATTTTAATACATTCTAAGCTTTAAAACAAACATCCCACAAAATTTTAATGGCAGGTTTACTATTAAAAAGACTAAGCTTATGCACAAGACAGCTAAGTGTACCACGAATAGTTAATATTCCACTGAAAGCAACATTTAGTTCCAGCATTGATCAATTCAGCATTCCTGTACCTTGTAATCTAAGCAACTACTTCGAAGATGACAATATGAAGTAGAGTTACCATTAATTCCCTGTCATATTTTTTGAAATTCTGTATCATTTCATTATTTTTATCTCTTTAAAATAAAAAACTAAGCTTAGTTATGTTTGATATTTCATAGACTACACGATTAACAAGTTTTAGACAGAAACCTAAAATGAAGTGCTTGATTAGCAGTTGGAGAACTTGAGTGAGATTGTTCACTTGTTACACGTTTGACGGTAGACATTCAACCCCATAAAAATTTGGTTTGCACAAAGAATCAAAATAGCATATATAGAGAAAAATTTTCTAAATGGACCAGAATGACAATTGCTCTTAGAAAGACAAGCTCAGAAAATCAAATCTCACTCTGCAGGATACCAACTCCTGCTGGAACAGGGCGAGGACAAGGGAGGTTCACAGATGAAACACACTAAGGACACACTGAACCAGCATGAATTGATGAGGATGATTACAGAGCACAGAGGCCTAATCACAGCGCAAAGAGCAGGCCAGAGTACCCAAATCAGAAACGTGAACAAAGGCTTTGCAAACATCTACTTTAGCACAATTCAAGATGACAATTCACATTTGCCCAGGGTATGACAGACTGCTGATCACATCTTATTGAATTTAAATTTCAGTTATGAAATGTAACGATGCAAAGAAAGTATATAGCTACATGGATGTTCAAATATACAGAAATGTCCCCCAACATAATTTAAAAAGATATATTAGATACATATATACAGAGAGAGAATATCTCATAGATACTCTTTGGAAAGAAGAACACATTGGATAGACCAAACAAAGATCAGGTATGTTACTTTCCAAATAGATAGTTACAGGTATTTCATTGCATAAATTATCATTAATGTATCCAATAATAAAATATATTTTAGTGTTTGCATATGTTTATGGTACATTTTAATATTCGCATCCATCTTGGGGAATTGGCATGTATACACATTGCACTGAGATGACTTTTTTCTCCCTTTGTCTTGCTCTACTTTTCTCTCCTTCCAGAATTTTCTTCCATCTCTACATAGTGTATTGCTTGACTCTTCCCATATTTCTTTTTTTTTACTTCTTACATTATTTACAGTTTGTGTTTCTTCTATAAGAAGAGAAAGGCTAAGGCCAGTCAAATAGCTCAGTGGATTAAAGCACCTCCAAGCAGGCACAGCAACCAGGGGTTCAAGCCCAGGCCTGCTGTGCTGGCCCTTCCCCTGGGGCACACTGAGAGGACAATTAGGGTGTGGTGGCATACTCCTGTAATCCCAGCTCTTGGGAAACTGCAAACAGGCGGATCACTGTGAGTTCAATCTAGTTATGAGACCCTGCACACCCTGTAGACCCTTCTCTAAAATACAAAAAGAAAAATAAAAAATAAAATAAAATAAAGGCTATATAATATTCAGTTGTGCTGGATGTGGTGGCACACGCCTGTAATCCCTGAACTTGGGAGGCTGAGGAAAGAGGATTGGTGGAAGTTCGAGACCAGCCTGGACTACAAAAGTGAGCTCAAGGCCAGCCTGAACTTCATATCAAGACCCTGCCTCAAAAAGACAAAGAAAAAAAATTCAATTGTAAGGTATGATTTCTCCCACTTTGAATATAATCTCGATATCCGTTCATTTTCCTACAATGGTCTTAAATGAATTCTTCTTTATAGCTAAGGGTACTCCATTATTTTGTGTGCCATTTTTGATGTCACCTATTCCTATGCTGATGGGCATCAAGTCTGCTTCTGTAACTTAGCTATTATGAATGCATTGCCATAAACATGGCTAAGTACATATCACTGTAGCACAATGGCTTTACCTCAGTCAGAAGAGAGCCAGACATATAGCTGGGTCCAGTGGAATTTCTGGTCTTAGTTTGGAGGAGTAGCAATGCTGATTCCCACAGTGGTTACTTATATTCCTTCAAACAATGTAGAAGTAGTTTTACTCTTTCCTTCAATCTTGTCAGCACTTGACGCAATTTTTAATCCTTTCTGATAGCTATTGTTAGGATGAAATCTTAGGGTTCTTTAGATTTGTATTTTTCTAAGAGCCAAAGATGCTATTTTTTAGCCTAATTATTGGTTATTTACAATTCTTCTTTTCAGGAGTGTCTATTAATTTCAGTTGCCCATTTTAATGGAGTGTCTTATTTTCAGCAATCTGTTTTCTGTACTTTATGCATTCTAGATACTCATCTCCATCAGAAGACTGTCTGGCATTTTTCTGATTCTCTAGGTTTTCTATTTACTCCGTTAGTTGTTTCTGTTCTTACAAGCAAGTGGTGAGGAAATGGACAGAGAGGTGCTTTATAAAGTGAAAGAAAAGCTCACCATATGATGTCTGTAGGCAGACCCCATAAATGACTAGGTCCTTTGGGGGTTTTTTGTACAGACTTTGGGACCAGTGTATGTGACAGAGAGCCAGAATATTTCTGGTAACAAGTAGGCCTTTGACGTCTGAAGACTGGTGCTCCATTTATATTTCACTTCTACTAAGTGAGTTAGAGCTCTTCCCATCTTGTTAAGGTTTTTCTTGTCTCATGTTTCACTAGGCCTTCATAAGTGGTTTTTGTAAACTAACTCACTCTGGACTCAACATTTAGTTTACTTTAAATTACCTACTCAAGACCTGTTTCCTATCTGCCTAACTCTTCCTATTTCCTTCCTTATCACTGATTTCTAGAAATACTTTAATTTCAACTCCAGCTTCTATGACTGATTCCCATAGTGTTTGCAATGTATGTGCGGAATTTCAAGTATTTGTCTAGCTTGTGTGGTTTGTTTTGCTGTTGATTTCTAGTTTCATTCTACTATGATTCATTAGGAGGAAAGAGATTATTTCAATCCCTATATGCTTTTGTAAGTGTATTTTATGTTCTACAGTATGATATACTTTAGAGAATTTTCCACGTTACTAAGAAAAATGTGTACAATGTTTGTTGAAACAATCAAGAAGAATCTGTTAAGTCCACTTGTTAGATAGTATATTTCATCTGACGGTTTTTTTGTTTGTTTGTTTTGTTTTTTGTGCAGTAACTTGGTTGTTTGTGTGAGTGATGCATCAAATTTCTCCACTGTGACTGCATAAGTGTCCATGATGCTTTTAAGTCAATAATTTCAGTTTCACAGAATTGGTTATGACCTTGTCTCCTCTGAAAACGAAATAATCCTTTCAGCTTTCATGCTGTAAGAAGTTTCATTTTCTTTCACTTCCAGAGCATGAGATTTTTTGTGCATGACGTGTGTCTCTTGCAGGAAGAATATTATTGGATCTTGTTCTGTTTTAACTTCTGTGCAGGTGCATTTCTTTTGTTTTGTGGTTATGACCATATGCATTGAATATTATTTTTGAAAGTGTTATGGCTGTGTCTAGATGTCCCCTGAAAGCCTCATTTTATCACAGGTGGGGCTTTTCAGAGGTGCGTGGGTCTAGACAGTGAGATGCTGCGATTCAGTGTGTGATGGTGGGTGATTAATCCAGTGATTGGTGGTCCTTGATTTTGGTGTGAGTGATGGGAAGGCATGGGCACGGATGCTCTGTATCCTAAGGGCCTATAGCCTGCATACAGTACAAGCTACAGCAAGAGGGCTGGGCCGCTGCTGTCCCCCGCTGCTGCTTCGCTACTTCCCGGTTTCACTTTCTTCTGTTAGCCATGAACTATTTCTCCTCTGTGATGCCCTTCTTCCATGTTCCCTGGTTCGATGCCAGTCGAATATCACCTGAAAGACCTACAAACTCTGGGCTACAAAATGGCTTCCCCCTTTAACTTTGAGCCCTGGGTATTTTGTCTCATCAATGAGAAAATGTAATCAATACAAAAGTCTTTAGTCACTGTCTACCTAGGTTCAAATACTAATTTCTGAAAAGCCCATTTAGCGACCATAAATCTGTTTAGCTTCCTTTCAACATAAAAGTCTTTCTTTCTCCATCCATTTTGGGAGATAATGTTGCACATATGTTAATTTGGATTGGAAGTTGTTTTGTTTTGTGTTTTGAAACATTTTCTTCCAAACTCTCCTGTCCTTTAAATTTTGTAAATCTGCTGTTACTCTGATAGCGATATCTTTAAAAGTTGTTTGATCTTTCTCTCAAACAGTTTTTATTCTCTTTTGGGGGCCTGAATTTCTCAATTTTGACTATGTGTCATGACAAGGTTCATTTCTATGGATAGGTATTTTATAGTTCTCTTACTGGAATATGCAGTTACTGGGATATTCACTTTATTCTCTATATTTGGAAAAACTTTCCTATTTTTATTACATTTTTATACTTTCATGTTTTCTTCTAATATTTTCTCAGTTCCTATAATTCTAAAGGGTTTGTTTGGTTTTTGTTGTTGTTGTTGCTGTTTGCTTGTTTGTTTCTTAGTAGCTGTTGTATTCATCCTTTGGGGTGCCTTGATGTCCTTAAGGTACCACTGAAGATATGATCAACTACACTTAACCTTGTCTCCAAGTCCTACCCTTCTTTCCTTAGATGACTGATGTCTGTTATCCCTATGTTCAATTCAATAGTTTATGTGCAGTATTTCTTTTTACTTTCCTTTCACAATGACTAATTTACTAAAGTGGTCATTTATGGCTATTTAAATTTTATTTATTTATTTTTTTTCTTGTTTCAGAACTTTTGTTTGTTTATTCACTCATTTTTATGGCCGGCTCAGCCTGCCCCGAGGGCAGGGCTGGCGCAGCATGTGGTGCCGGGGATCGAACCGCGGTCCCTGAAGCCACCCAAGCTTTCCCAAGCAGGCGCTTTAGACCACTGAGCCATCCCACCGGGCCCTATGGCTATTTATATGTTGCATTTTAATCTTGAATTCAATCATCTATTGTGTTAAGCTCATTGAAAATCTTACTTAAGTCTTTTCTCAATTTATTTACCTTCCCTTTGGACTGATTAAATATCTTATGAGACACGCCGAGTACTCCACGAAGTTGTGCAGCATATTGGTATAGGAGCCATGCAAGCGTTCTTTTCATCACTCAAATTTTAGTATGTGTGTTGCCAGATCAAGCGCAGATAAGCCTTTTTCTGAGCCTTGATTGCTAATTCTGACCTGAAGTAGGACATTCCCAAAACTATGTAGCCTGCCGCTAGAAACACATTCGCCTACACTCTCCTTTCGTCTGTTTCCCTTCTGCCTATATCTGCCTTTGGAAAAGAACAAGATTATCAAACTTCATAACACCAACAATCCAGTCAAAAGGAAGATGTAATAAAAACATTTTTTTTTAATTAGATACATTTCTATGGAAATTCCAATACCTCCTCAGGATAAACTATGTTCATCTTCTTCCAAGGCAAAAATTAATTCTCATCTATCAGGGCTGTTAATACATTTGCAGTGGAAAGAGTTGCTGGTTTGCCACAGCTTACCGGACTCCAATTCACTCTATTTCATCAGCTCGGTACTGGACACTTTTGATCTATCCTTTCACTTGAGATAACAAGATAGCACCAGTGTCGAAGTGAAGTTTTGCCCTTAATTACATTGCAACTTAGCGAGTTTTATTGTTGCTTGAACTGTACAATGGGAGTAACAAATTTGCATGAATACAGAGTATTTTTATCCTGCGTGTCCACTATGCCATTTGTTCTGAGTTTGGCTTGAAAAATAATGATATAAGAAAAGTACTGACAACTTACAATCCAAATATATATATATTATATATAGTTATATATAGTTATATATATAGTTATATATATAGTTATATATAGTTTAAAACATTTCATTCTATATTTTAGTAAAATTCTTAAATCATAGGATAAAGGAATCGTAGCGTATCTATTTAGAAATCTAGCTTTTGTCAATATGAGAGGTCATGTTATTTCTTTTTTTTGTTCGTTTGTTTTGTTCTGTTTTGTTTTGTTTTGTTTTTAGGACTGGGGTTCAAACTCATGACTTTGCACTTACCACACAGGCACTTGTGCCACGGAGCTATCTCCCCAGCCCCTAAGGCCATGTTATTTCAATGATATCCTGCCACATATAAAGATAAGACTGGCATTTGCTTGGATTCTATTTAAACATCTATGAGGAACAAGAATAATGTGATAAATATGCTGAACATCTTGATTGAACTGCTACTAATCCACGCCTAGGTTTCCTTCAAAGAGTATTCTGTCAACAATAGAGTCATTATTGCAAAGAAACACATTTTGAGACTAATATATAATGCTCAATCATTTTCCTCCTCAAGTTTTGAAGAGATTCTAAGAGCTGCCTTTCTTTTTCCTTCTGGGCATGAAAAGAAGATAAGCCACTCTGACTTCACCTTCTGCTCATCTGTTTCTTGAGGCTGTGGCTGTTTCTGAGAGAAACAGAAAGTGTCAGAAAGCTTAGAAAGTAGCTTAGGTGCTATCAGTGGCTGACTATGGCATTTTCTGCCTGATCAGTAAGGACCTATATGCTTCAAGTCACACATTTCACTATCATTAGGGCATTTTGGCTGGACAGTAGGAGAGAGTAAGGGGTAGTGTTTTAAAAGTTCCTATTCAGATAATTTTATACTCAGAGAACTTACAAAAATAGTAGTGCTGCTCTATATTTAAACCAGTTTCTGCTATTGTGAACACTTTATAGAACCATGGACTATCCAAACTAGGAAAGTAGGGCAGGCCAGATATCTCAGCTGACTAAAGGACCCCCCTCCCACAGAGCACAGTGGCCGAGGTTCCATCCCCATCATGCCATGCTGGCCCCAATGCTGTGATTATGACTGAGCATGGCGGCACGCTGGCCTACAGTCCCAGGGCTTGGGAGGCTGAAAACAGGAGAGTCACTACAAGTCTGATCTATGTAGTGCAATGTTTTAGTCCCTGTGGATCCTGGCCTAAATACAGAAAAAGAAAGAAAGAGAGAGAGAGAGAGAGAGAGAGAGAGAGAGAGAGAGAGAGAGAGAGAGAGAGAGAGAGAGAGAGAGAGAGAGAGAGACAGAAAGAAGAAACTAGTAGTATACATTCTTAACAAAAACTAGAAATGTAGTCAAATTTTAACAACCTATTTGCTTTACTATGTTTTTTATGTACCACAACTATACTTCTCATGTGTTGAGTCAATTTAATTTTCTCCCAAGACTGCCTCAGTCCTTTCCCACCCCCTCCAATGATGACATCTTTGTTTTTCTTCACTTTTTCCCTCTTTGAGAAAGGGTCTCACTATACTATGCAGTTCAGGCTGGTCTTCAGCTCACTTTGTTGCCCAGGCTGTCCACAAACTTTCAAGGATTATCCTGCCTCAGCCTCTCAAATGCTGGGATTAAAGTGGTATGTCATCATGCTTGCTGTCACTTATGAAAAGGACTGGCCAATTGTTTTATGATACCTCCAGTCTGAATTTTCTGATATCTCGTATTAATATTAAACTTGTGCTTTATTCAAGCATGCATCTCAGAGCTATGTGTCTTTTTAAACACATCAGATCCATATATAGTATCCCTAAATGTTATTACTAGTGATGATACTGATCACTTAAAGGAGGTAGTAAGACTCCCAATGATAAAGTTATTTTTTGCTTTCACAGTATTAGATATTTGTATAAGATACATTGAGATAAAAATATTCTATTTCTGTTTAAACTTTTGTTCAGTAGTTTCTACATCCTTGACAGAATTTGTGAGATTTTTAGATTTGGTTATTTTTACCACTAATATTTGAAATTTCTGTGTAAGAAATATTTTTCTATATTTACATTTCTTTATGTATTTTGAGCTTTAATGTAATATATGGGGCCATTAATTTTTAAAATTTATTTAGTCATTTATAATTGAATACTAAAATGATTCAAAGGTTCCCAACTTCGTTTATTAGTGACTATTTGAGGACAGCTCCCTTCTTTCTATAAAGGCTCAATAAGTAATAAGTTCCTTCAGAATCATCATTTTTTCTTTTTGCACTTTTATTCAGTAATTGGTCATTATCTAAAGAGTTCAGATTCCTTCGTTGTGGAGGATGGTATTTGGAACTCAGACTCTGAACCATAGGCCATCTGCTGCATGCTACAATGTTGTCACTGTTAGAATTTCTCAGTGCAAAACATTAGATATAACATAGACTCTATTATATGTAAGTATGTAAAATACATAGGTACCTATTTACAAAATACGTTTCGCAAGCCTCATGTATGCATACATTTGTAATTGTGTGTATCTATATAAGTATGTATCTACCTATCTAAAAAGAGCTCATTTAGAATTTTCCATTATTATGCAACATATTTTACACTTTGTTTTTTCCTTTTATGTATTTGTAAATTTTATTGGACAGTGAAAAATCTGCTCTTCATTGTTTAGTATTTAATATATATGTATATACAAATTAAAAATATACAAATGAAATAGTTTGGGAAATCTTAATTTATATCACTATGCTATACAGATTAATCAAATAGCAGATAGTGACTCTATAGTCATTTTTGTCTTAAATTACAAAGTATTCAACAAAACTGTCACTGAACATTAGTGAAGTCACTATCTTCTTGAAAGGACATATACCTTAAAAAAAAAAAAAGGGAAGAAAGGACATACCTTAAATATGCTAGAAATTTTTATGAAACCTAACATCAGGGACTCATCTAGTCTTCCACTGTAAATAGATCCAAAATCCAGAATATTTCAAATTTCTTGTCATATCAGTTTTCTATTTCTCAATACTGTGTTCAGCTTTTCTTCATGTAACATCATTGCTATATATTTAGCACTCACTTTTATTTATCTCGCTAGACTTTTGGACAAAGGTCTAAGATGTGCTCTGGAACCTTGTGTTTTAGACTTATGTACAGA
>PVJA010046932.1:0-15079 GCA_004027025.1 Myocastor coypus
TTGCAGACAGTCTAAACTTCAAACTAAGATTGATCAAACGAAATAGAGAAGGCCACTAGGCCACTACATACTGGTTAGGGGAAAAATTCATGATGAAGAGGTAACACTCATAAATATGTATGCACCCAACATGGGAGCAGCAAGCTATATAAAACAAACCTTACTGGACATGAAAAATCTCATATCCAATACCACAATCTTAACAGGAGACCTGAACACTCCATTATCCGAAAAAGGTCAAGCAAACAAAAAGTCAGCAAAGAAGTGGCAGAACTGAATCAGAGCTTGAAACAACTGGACTTAGTGGAAATACACAGTTTTCCACACAAGCACTCCAAAATACACATTCTTCTCAGCTGCACATGGTTCATTTTCTAAAATAGACCACATTTTAGTCTACAGATCATGCTTAAGCATATGCAAGAAAACAGAGATTATGCCATGGAAATAAATGACGAAAGAAACCACAGGAATTCCAGGACTACATGGAAACTAAACAGCACTCTTCTCAACAACCAATGGGTTACAGATGAAATTAAAGAAGAAATTAAACAGTATCTACAACTTAATGAAAATTCAAACACAACCTACCCCAATTTGTGGGATGCAATGAAAGCGGTTCTCAGAGGGAAATTCATAGTTCTGAAGTTACACATTAAGAAAATAGAATGGGAACAAATAAAGAATCTTACACAACACTTAAACTGACTAGAAATGGAAGAAGAAACGAAATCCAAAGTCCAAAGGTGGGAGGAAATTATAAAGATTAGAGCAGAAATCAATTTAATTGAGACAAAGAAAACGATACAAAGAATTAATGAATCCAAAAGCTGGTTCTTTGAAAGATTAAATAAGATTGATAAGCCCCTAGCTAACGTCATCAAAAAGAGGAAAGAAAGGACTCAAATTCAAGCAATAAGGAATGAAAAGAGTGAAATTACTACAGACCCAACAGAGATACAGAGGATCATAAATAATTACTTTGAGAATCTTTACTCTCAGAGAATTGAAGACACAGATAAAGTGGACAGATTCCTAGAAAAGTACAAATTATCAAAGCTGAATCAAGAAGATATTAGAATTCTCAATAACCCAGTAACAGCCAATGAAAGACAAAATGTAATAAAAAGCCTACCGGCAAAGAAAAGTCCGGGACCCAATGGATTCACCTCTGAATTCTACAAGAAATGTAAAGATTACATACCCCTAAGACTCCTCAAACTCTTCGTGAAATCGAAAAAGAAGCAGTCCTTCCAAAATCATTCCTAGAGGCAAGTATTAGACTGATACCAAAACCAGAATGTGATGTAACTAAAAAAGAAAACTACAGACCAATTTCTCTCATGAACATTGACGTAAAAATTCTCAATAAAATCCTAGCCATTAGAATACAACAAATCATCAAGAAGATTATACATCACGACCAGGTAGGATTCATCCCAGGGATGCAAGGACGGTGGAATATTTGCAAATCTATACATGCAATACGCTATATCAATAGAGCCAAGTCCAAAAATCACACGATTATCTCAATTGATGCCGAAAAGGCCTTTGACAATGTCCAACACTCATTGATGTTCAAAGTCTTACAGAAAACTGGAATAGAGGGCCTCTACTTCAACCTGATAAAAGCCATCTACAACAATCCAACAGCTAGCATAATTCTAAATGGGGAAAAACTGAAGTCTTTTACTCTCCAATCTGGTACAAGACAAGGATGTCCCCTATCGCCACTTCTATTCAATATAGTTCTGGAGTCATTAGCTACAGCCATTAGACAACAAAGAGAAATAAAAGGAATAAGAACAGGTAACGAAGAAGTAAAAATATCACTATTTGCAGATGACATGATAATCTACTTAGAAGACCCAAAGAACTCCACCAAAAAGCTACTGGAATTAATACACAAATTCAGTAACATAGCAGGTTACAAAGTCAACACACAAAAGTCAGTGGCATTCCTCTACACAGATAACAAACACATTGAGAGAGAAATTAGAGAAACAGTACCTTTTATGATAGCACAGAAAAGGAAATACTTAGGAATTAACCTAGGAAAGTAAGAGATCTTTTCAGTGAAAACTATAGTACTCTGAAAAAAGAGATCCTAGAAGATGTCAAAAAATGGAAAGATATTCCCTGCTCCTGGATAGAAAGAACCAACATTGTTAAAATGGCCATACTCCCTAAATTGTTGTACAGATTTAATGCAATTCCTATCAAAATACCATCAACATACTTCACAGACCTTGAGAAATAACTCCTAAAATTTATTTGGAACAAAGAAAGCCCCAGAATTTCAAAGACAAACCTGGGCAACAAAGGTAAGGCAAGAGGTATTGCAGTTCCTGACCTAAAGTTATACTATAATGCTACAGTAATAAAATCAGCATGGTACTGCTAATAAAACAGACCTGAGGATTAGTGGAATAGAATAGAAGATGCAAAAGCATTTACAAGTACACTCAGCCACCTTATCTTTGACAAAGGGGCCAATCGCGCTTACTGGAAGAAAGATAGCCTCTTTACCCAATGGTGCTGGAAGAATTGGCTCTCTACATGCCGAAAACTAAAACTTGACCCTAGTCCATCACCATGCACTAAATTAAAGTCGAAATGGATTAAAGATCTAAATATTAAAAGAGAAACATTAAACCTCCTGGAAAGGAAAGTGGGAGAAAATGTTGAAGACATTGGGTTAGGGAAAAAATTCATGGACAAAAATCAAAAAGCATAAACAAAGGGACCTCCTCTGGCTACAAAGCTTTTGCACGTCAAAAGAAATTATCAACAGAGTGAAAGGACAACCTACACATTTCGAAAATATTTTAACTAATAAGAACTCAGAAAAAAAAAAGAACTCAGACATAGGTCTTCTATCTAGAATCTATAAAGAACTGAAAACCATTAGGGGTCCAAAGTTCAAAGATCTAATGCAAAAATGGGCATCTGAGATGAACACACATTTCTCAGACAAAGAAATTCAGCAGGCCTATAAATACATGAAGAAATGCTCCACATCGCTAGCCATTCGTGAAATGCTAATTAAAACAACACCCTAGAAAGAATGGCCATCATAAAGAAATCAACCAGGAAGAAGTGCTGGAGAGACTGTGGAGAAAAAGGAACCCTTCTCCACTGCTGGTGGGAATGCAGACTGGTGCAACCATTATGGAAAGCGGTGTGGAGGCTCCTTAAAAAACTTGAACTGGAAATCCCATTCAATGCAGCTTCAGGATGATCAGCAAGGATCTCAGCATACTGTGGTCTCTCAAATTTGTAGAGGAGCTGAGTGCCCAGAATCACGCTGAAGTATTCTTTTATCCCTGCTACAACCTCATTAACAGCATACTCCTTATTATCTGTGTTTCCTCGAGATTTCTTATAATTTGCATAGTCTTCTAGAATGGAGTCCCCATTCTTCTTGGCAGGAAGATAAAAGAGCTGTTTCTGTCTGGTAATTAGGTCACAGTCGTCAAGAAGCCATGACTTTAGCTCCTCAGGGATCTTTAATTTCAACTCTGTTCATAAATGTTTCTTCATTTTCAACAGTAGGATCAACCCAGGCCCTCTTCTTCCGAGGAGGCTGAAATGTCTCACTGGTACTACCACCACCTCCATTACCAGGTGTTTTTTGCTTGTTCTTTTTAGTTTTCACTTCCACACTTTTCTGTTGCAGACCAGAAGTCTTTTTTCTGGAGCAGCCCCTCTCATCTTTCCCTCTGCATACTGTTCCTGATTGGTCTTTTGAAGTTCATGCTGTTTCTGTAGATTGGTGTCCACCACTTGAGCACTCTGCTTTCTGGAACCCACTCATCCCAATTTTTATTCCAACCACTGTAGTGTATAAAGTATTTTACTAGTTTGTCCTTTATGGCAACCTTTACACACTTTGCTTCATAAAGAAGAGAGCCATGAAAGCACAGTACTCGTTCACCTTCCTGGAACTTGGGAAGATGTGGTATTTTTATACAATGGAATATTACTCAGCTATAAAGAATGATAAACTGGAAGACTTCATATATAAATGAATATATATTGAGCATATACTCATAAGTGAAATAAAACAGATCTACATTTGTAAATAGTGTATAGTCTCCCTAGTATAAGAAATCTAAAGAAGAAATAAAAATGGAAAGGCATAACACAGCTGAATTGAAATAAAAGATTTTGAAGCAACACTAAAACTATGCTTGGAATGCATGTCATTCGGGACTTCCAGATGTGTGCTGCTTCTATTGTAAACTTAGTTACTGCTTTACTCTCAAGTAAATGATTGGGTAACAAAAAGATAAAAAGAGGGTATTAAAGCCGGGCGTGGTGGCTCACGCCTGTAATCCCAGCACTCGGGAGGCTGAGGCAAGGAGGATTGGTGCGAGTTCGAGACCAGCCTGGGCTACAAAAGTGAGCTCAAGGCCAGCCTCAACTGCATAGCGAGACCCTGTCTCAAAAAGACAGAAAAAAAAAAAAAAAAGGGTATTAACTGAGAATAAGAGACTAGGCGAAGTACCATGGGCTTGACAGGCTACAACTTTGTACATCCTTAGATTTCTAAATGTCTGTGTAAACATGTGCAACTTTTAATCACAATATGTAGATATTTATTAGAATATCAATGATTTTTAAAAAATTTTTATTTATTTATTTTTTTCTTGTTTCAGAATGTTTGTTTATTCACTCATTTTCATGGCCGGCTCAGTCCACCCCGAGGGCAGGGCTGGCACAGCATGTGGTGCTGGGGATCGAACCGCAGTCCCTGAAGCCACCCAAGCTTTCCCCAGCAGGTGCTTTAGACCACTGAGCCATCCCGCCGGGCCCCAGAATATCAATGATTGAAGGAAAATACCAATGTCAAACTAAGTCTAAGATACTTAGAAAGGCAGTGAAGTTGAGCTCAATTAACTATATTATGAAGTAATTGTATCATGGAGCTTTTCTGCTGGAGGATTGAGAATTTAAGTTAACAGACCAAAAATTGGAGAAAAAGAAGGACTACAAAGATAGCCATCATTTTGGCTCTAGCCCCTCAAGGTCCGTGAGGATTCAGGACATAAGAGAACCTGTGTTGTAACATCCTATAACTCAGGGGTTTCCTAAATTTTCTTCTCAAGGAGATTATGGGACCACAGAGGAAAAGGATAAGGGAAGTATACTGTGCCTAGGGAGAGTCACTTGGGGAGAAAACGTTCTCTCAGGCTTTCACAGAGAGCACATTGGTCAAGCATTGGCCGTGACTCATTCCGAAGGCTGACACTAACAACAGTTCTACAAAGCACTGCTCATGGTTCCAAAGTTAATCCTGAGGAGATTTGACCCTGGAAAGTACAAATGATGAAAGTTTTGTTAGACAGGTCTTGCTTTGGCTTGTGCTTGATCACCCAACAGAAAACCTTAATTACGAGGCATAAAATGCAGAGCTAGATTAGTGCGATGAGCTGTAAGAGGCTTAAGTCAATGGCCTTCAACATTGCCAGTTTCACCGGTAACCCACTGCAATTATGAAACACTTGAGTATATATATAACTACTTTCTAGTTCAAAGAGAAGAAAACTTTTTATTTTTTTCTCCTCCCTTCTTTGGAACCAATATTGATTAGAAAATTTGTCATTTGTGAGGACAACAATATGCAGTGTCTCAACTATTGCAAATGTACTACTAATATGTTTTGAAACTCTCATATTGTTATCTCTTATTAAAAGTAATAAAAATTTAAAAAAGACAAAGACAAAGAAACTATTAAACATACGTGGGCAAATAATAACATCAGCAGGATAATTATGAATACAGTCAAAATAATTTCCACAAAATAAATAGTAATGACTTTTGGGGCCTGGCGGGATGGCTCAGTGGTCTAAAGCGCCTGCTTTGGAAAGCTTGGGCGGCTTCAGGGACCACGGTTCGATCCCCGGCACCACATGCTGTGCCAGCCCCGCCCTCAGGGCGGGCTGAGCCACCCAAGAAAATAAGTGAATAAACAGAGGCTCTGAAATGAGAAAAAAAAAAAAAAATAGTAATGACTTTTAAAAAGATGACAAATATATTGTCTGGGGATCTCAGCATTTTACACACCATTAATTTGATTCTAATATTTTGGACAGCTACCGAGACAATAGTAGGATCTGGAATGTAATAACATTTTAAAGTTTGTAACTCTAAAAAGACTAGTCAGAACTTTTTATATGTCTGTTAGCAAAGATCGGTTAAACATGGGGTTTACTCTCTCTTTTAATCTTCCATGGTCACTAGGTACTATCTCAAATAAACTGTTCAACTCTTATTGTTGAGGCACATGAATTGTTGGAACTATGGAAAACACTGAGTACTTTCCAGTTTGCAAGTGGGGCCACTGGCTGCATAACTGATATTTTCATGAGCATCTATTAAAAGTTTAACAGGCTTTCTCCTTATGTTGGCAGTTAACACAAGTTCTCTCAGGCTGAGGTGAAGACCTATGACCACCTCAGTCTGAAATTTCCTCTGACTCCATCATGAACACTTTTTTTTAACCTCGGTAGCTACATTGAAGATATTGTGCTTGACATGTCCTCGTTGTCTGTCTGGATCTGGGGAAGCATAACTTTTTCCATTTTCTGACTGGCTTTCATTGATGTAGGCTGCTAGTATCACCATTCTCATTTTCCATCTATAATTCCATTCTGTATCCTTTCTACTATGAAATGCCTCAACTGAAATTCATTCCTGCAAGCCCTTTTAACTCCTGCAGCTTGTGTCAGATAACTGGAGCCCACCAAACTTGGTTTATCTTTTTGGTTTAAGGCCTCCTGTAGGCAGCCCTACTTAAGGAATGTGACAACAATTCCTCTTATAATGAGGCAGGCTCAGCTCACCTGGGATGCATGAGGTGGACACTGTAGGCCTCACGAAGTCTCTAGGCAATATCTGGTGGATCCCAGTAAATGGAATCGAAAAGAATCTGACATATGGGCGTGGTGGCGCACGCCAGTAATCCCAGCACTCGGGAGGCTGAGGCAGGAGGATCTGTGCGAGTTCGAGACCAGCCTGAGCTACAAAAGTGAGCTCAAGGTCAGCGTCAACTGCATAACGAGACCCTGTCTCAAACACACACACACACACACACACACACACACACACACACACACACACACACACACACACAAAGAACCAGGCGTATTTGCCATAAGTTTTACCTGTAAGGTTAACTGGGTTTTTGGTATAATTTAAGAAAGAACAAATTTTCTAAGGGATTAGAACATGGGTAATAAAACCATGAACATTTGAACTAACAGATGAATTTGTTTTTACTGATACAATGTGTATTGTTGTCTTCATAGTAGTTGTTCAGAGTAAAAGATGCAGACATTATAACTTTTCTAAACACTATTGGTACAAATATTTCTTCTTATTGAACTAAGAGAAAGTAGTTGAATACATAGAATAATATTCCATAACAGTAGTAGGTTATCAGCAGAACTGGCAACATCAGAAGCTGTTGACTTGAGCCTTTTACAGCTCAGCATACTAATCTGGCTGTACTTTTTAATGCCTCATGGTTAAACTCTTTGCTGGATCGTTAAGCCCAAGTTAAAGCAAGAGCTCTGTAACCAAACATGTAATTTTCGTATCTGACAAGGTCAGTCAAATCCCCTCAGGATTTACCTTGAAACCATGTACAGCATTTTATAGAGCTTCTGTCAGTGTCAGCTGTCTGGATGAATCATGGTCATTGTTTGGCCAGTTTGGTCTCTGTGAAAGCCTGAGAGAATGTTTTCTCTCTAGGTGACTCTCCTTAGGCACACTATACATCATTGATCCCTTTCCTCTGTGTCCCCATAATCTCCTTGAATAGAAAATTTGTGACACCACTGAGCTATAGGATGTTACAGTAAGGGGTCTCTTATATCCTGAGTGCTGATTGACCTTGAAGGTCTAGGGCGCAAATATTGGCTATCCTTTAGCCCTTCTTTTTCTCTAATGTTTGGTCTGCAAACTCAGGTTCTTTTTTTTTTTTTTTTTTGTCTTTTTGAGACAGGGTCTTGCTATGCAGTTGAGGCTGGCCTTGAGCTCACTTTTGTAGCCCGTGTTGGTCTCGAACTCACACCGATCCTCCTGCCTCAGCCTCCCGAGTGCTGGGATTACAGGCGTGAGCCACCACGCCTGGCTCAAACTCAGGTTCTTAACACTCCAGAAGAGAAGCTTAATGATGTTATTAGTCTATAACATAGGTACTGGAGCTTGTCATCACTGTCTTTCTAAATATTAAATGCCTTAGCCGGGCGTGGTGGCGCATGCCTGTAATCCCAGCACTTGGGAGGCTGAGGCAGGAGGATCGGTGTGAGTTTGAGACCAGCCTGGGTTACAAAAGTGAGCTCAAGGCCAGCCTGAACTGCATAGTGAGACCCTGTCTCAAAAAGACAAAAAAAAAAAAAAAAAAATTAAATGCCTTAGACTTAACATTGAACTGGTATTTTCCATCAATCATTGATATTCTAACAAATCCCTATAGAATGTGACTTAAAAAACTGTTACACTTTTTACACAGAAATTTTGAAATCTAAGCATATACAAAATTGTATCAGGTCAGTCCTATGACATTTTTCCTGGTCTCGTTTTCTCTTTACCCTTTTTATTTTCTTTCAAAAATAAAAATTTACTTGAGAGGGAGTATAGCAATAGTTGAAATTACATTAGAAGCAGCACGCATCTAGAAGACCAGACTGACAAGCATTCCAGGCATGATTTTAATCTTATATGTTGCTATTCTGAGTGTCAAAAACCGGTTGGAGATTCTTAGGACCATTGTCTAATTCATCTTGTGTACATAAGTGCATGTTTTTTTCCCTGCCACATTTCCTAACTTTTTTGCTTGCTATCTCTTTATTGTTTAATCCTTAAGTTCTTGATTTCCATTAAGCTGCGTTATGCCTTTCTCTTTTATTTCTTCCTTTGTGTTCTTACAGTAGGCAGACTACATGATATTTACTACACATGTAGGTCTGGTTTATTTCACTTGTGAGTATATCTTTAAGGTACATCCATTTATACATGAAGTCTTCTAGTTTGTCATTCTTTATGGATGAATAATATACCATGCATAAAAACACCACATCTTTTTCAATCAATCTTTGAGGAGGTGAATTTTTTTGTTTCCATGATTTGACTATCACAAATTGTGTTGCTATGAACATAGGTGGACAAACATCACAATGTTATGATGTTTTTATTTCTTCTGGAAAAATTTCCAGTAGGTGGATAGATGGACTGAATGGGATTTCCAGTCCTATTTTTTAAGGACCCTCCACAGTGCTTTCCATAATGGTCGCACCAGTCTGCATTCCCACCAGAACTGGAGAAGTGTT
Organism: Myocastor coypus; assembly: GCA_004027025.1. Taxonomy (NCBI): domain Eukaryota; kingdom Metazoa; phylum Chordata; class Mammalia; order Rodentia; family Myocastoridae; genus Myocastor; species Myocastor coypus. The sequence continues at coordinate 9,339 of PVJA010046932.1, forward strand.
CCTTTTTCCTCATAGCCTCTCCAACATTTGTTGTTGGATGCTTTCTTTATGATAGCCATTCATAAAGTGAGATGACATCTAAGTGTTCTAATTTGCATTTTATGAATGGCTAGTGAAGTGGAGCATTTCTTTATGTATTTATAGGCTTCTCAAAATTCTTCCTCTGAGAAGGGTGTGTTTTCTTAGATGCCCATCTCTGGATTGGGTCTTTGAATTTTGGGATCCTAGTGTTTTTTAGCTCTTTACAAATTCTAGATAGAAGACCTTTGTCTTAATACTTATTAATCTTTTTTTCAAAATTTCTGCACTGTCTTTTCACTCAGTTGGTAATTTCTTCTGATGTGCAAAAACTTCTCAGCAAGAGGAGGTCCCAGTTGTGATTCTTTCAAGTGTTAAACATGCATTTTGATTTTTGTTCATGAACTGTTTGCCTACCCCGATACCTTGAAGATTTCCTCCTACTTTCTTTTCCAGGAGATTTAGTGTTTCTGTTTTAATATTTACATCTTTAATCCATTTTCAATTTAGTTTTGTGCATGGTGATTGGCTTGGGTCTAGTTTTAGTTTTCGACATGTAGAGGGCCAGTTGCTGAGTGTGTTTGTATTTGGTTCTGCATCTTCTAACATATTCCCTTGATCCTCAGGTCTACCTTTTGCCAATACCATGCGGATTTTATCATTGTGGCTTTGTAGTATAACTTTATTTTTATTTTTTTATTTATTTATTTATTTATTTATTTATTTATTTATTTACTTATCTTATTTCAGAACCTTTGTTTGTTTATTCACTCATTTTTATGGCCAGTTCAGCCCACCCCGAGGGCAGGGCTGGCCTAGCATGTGGTGCCAAGGATCGAACCGCGGTCCCTGAAGCCACCCAAGCTTCCCCAAGCAGGCGCTTTAGACCACTGAGCCATCCCGCCAGGCCCCTGTAGTATAACTTTAGATCAGGAATTATAATGCCTCCTACCTCACCTTTGTTGCACAGGATTGTCTTTGCTATTCTAGGTCTTTTCTGAATCCAAGTATATTTCAGGAATGAATTCTCCAGGTCTGTCAGGTATGTTGATGGTCTTTGGATAGTAATTGCATTAAAACTGTTTAACAATTTAGGGAGTATGGCCATCTTCACAATGTTGATTCATCCTATCCAGGAGCAGGGAATATTGTTATATTTTCTGGAATCCTGTATGATATCTTTTTCCAGAGCAATACAGTTTTTTTTTTTTTTTTTTTGTGGGACCAGGGTTTGAACTCATGACCTTGCACTTGCCCAGCAGGCACTTGTGCCTCGGAGCTATCTCCCCAGCCCCCCAGAGCAATACAGTTTTAATTGAAATGATCTCTTACTTCTTTAGTTAGATTAATTCCTAAGTATGTCATTTTCCACAGTGCTATTGTAAAAGGTATTTTTTAAAAATCTAATTTCCCTCTCAGTATGTTTGTTATCTGTGTAGAGTAATGTTATTGATTTTCCTGAGTTGACTTTGTATCTTGCTATGCTCCTGAATTTGTGTATGAATTCTAGTAGCTTCTTGGTGGAGTTTTTTGGGTCTTCCAAGTAGACCATCACGTCATGTGCAAATAAGCATAGTGTAACTTCTTCTTTGACTATTCTTATTCCTTTTATTTCTCTTTCTTGCCTATTGGTGGTAGCTTATGGTTCCAGAATAATATCGAATAGGAGAGGTGACAGAGGACATCCTGTCTTGTACCAGATCTGAGACTAAAAGACTTCAGTTTTTCCCCATTTAAATTATGTTAGCCAGGGGGCTGGGGAGATAGCTCCGAGGCACAAGTGCCTGCTGGGCAAGTGCAAGGTCGTGAGTTCGAACCCTGGTCCCACAAAAAAAAAAATAAATAAATAAAAATAAAATAAAATAAATTATGTTAGCCATTAGATTGCTATAGATGGCTTTTATCAGAGTGAGGTAGAGGCCATCTATTTTAATTTGCTTAGGAGTTTGAACATGAATTAATGTTGCACTTTGTCAAAAGCCTTTTGTGCATAAATTGAGATGATCGTGTGGTTTTTGGCTTTGGCTCTTTTGATATAGTGTATTACATAGATAGATTTGTGTATATTGAACTATCCCTGCATCCCTGGGATGATTCCTACCTAGTCATGAGTATTATCTTAATGATTTGCTGTATTGTGTTTGCAAGGATTTTGTTGAGAATTTTTGCTTCTATGTTCATGACAGAGATTGGCCTTAGGTCTTTTTTTGGTTTGCATCCTTCTCTGGTTTGGGTGTCAATATAATACTTGCTTTCAGAAATGATTTTGGGAGGATTGTTTCCTTTTCAATTTCATTGAAGAGTTTGAGCAGTATTTGCATTATATCGTCTGTAAATTTCTTGTAGAATTCAGCTGTGAATCCATCAGGACCTGGAGTTTTCTTTTCTGCTAGATTTTTAAAATTACATTTTATATTTCATTGCCTGTTATTGGGTTGTCAAGCATACTTATATCTTCTTGTTTCAGTTTTGGTAATTTGTACCTTTCTAGGAATCTGTCCATGTCACTTCTGTCTTTAATTCTGTGAGAGTAAAGATTCTCAAAGTAGCAATAAATGATCTTGTGATTCTCCACCAGGTCTGTGTTAATTTCACCCTTTTCATTCTTTATTGCTTGAATTTGAGTTTCTTTATCCTTTTTGATAAAATTAGGGGCTTATCAGTTTTATTTAATTGTTCAAAGAATCAGCTTATTGATTTATTAATTATTTGTATTGTTTCTTTCATCTCAACTTAGTTAATTTCAGCTTTAGTCTTTATAATTTCCTTCCATCTCTGGGATTTTGGTTTGTCTTGCTCTTTCTTTTCTAATTGATCGAGGTGTAGCATTAGAGTATTTATCTGTTCCTATTCTGTTTTCTTCATGTATGAGTTCAGTGCTATAAATTTCCCTCTAACAACTGCTTTTATTGCATCCCATAAATTCCAATAAGTTGTGTTTGAATTTTCATTAAGTTGTAGCTATTGTTTAATTTCTTGTTTAATTTCATCTGTTACCCACTGGTTGATGAGGAAGGTGCTGCTTAATTTCCATGAGTTTTGTGGGGTTCTTGTGGTTTCTTTTGTCATTTATTTCCATTTTCACTGCACTGTAGTCAGACAATATGCATGGGAGAATTTCTCTTTTATTGCATATACGTAAGCATGATCCATGGACTAGTATGTGGCTAGTTTTAGAAAATGTCCTATGAGCAGCTGAAAAAAATGTGTATTCAGAAGTGGGTTGGTGGAACACTCTGCATATGTCCACTAAGTCCATCTGTTTCAAATACTGGTTCACTTCAGTTGTTTCTTTGCTAATATTTTGTCTGCTTGACCTATCTTTCTGGGATAAGGGGATTTTAAGGTCTCCTATTAGGATTGTTGTATTGGGTATTAGAGTTTTCATGTCCATTAAGATTTGTCTTATATAGGTGGGTGCTCCCGTGTTAAATGCATACATATTTATGAATGTTATCTTTTTCTCTTCAATTTTTTCCCCTAACCAGTATATAGTGGCCTTTATCTTGTTTGATCATTCTTGATTGGAATTTGAGACAATCTGAGAGTAGGATTGCTACCCCTGCTTTTTATGAGCTACTGGGACATGTAGTATTGTTTTTCATCCTTTAGATTCAGACGTTGTATTTCTTTATGAGTTAAGTGTGTTTCTTGTACATAGCATATTGTGGGATTTTCCTTCCTAACCCACTCTACCACTCTCTTTCTTTTAATTGGTGAATTGAGACCATTTACATTGATGGTCATAATTGAGATGTATTGATTTATGTTTGCCATGTTAGTTACTTGCTGTTTGTTCCCCCCTTATCCCCTGATTTTAATTGTTTTCCCTGTTGGGTTTGTTCATTCCATTCTCATTTGTAAAAGTTTTGGTCATTTTGGCCCATCTCTGGAATAACTTTTAGTAGTCTGTATAGGGTTGGTTTTGTCATCATGAATTTATTTAGTTGTTCTTTGTCATGGAAATGTTTTATTTCTCCATCAAACTTGAAGGAGAGTTTTGCAGGCTATGCAGTCTGGACTGGAATTTATTTTTATGGAGGACTTGAAGCACTCTGCTCCATGCTCTTCTTGACTTCACGGTTTGTGAAGAGAAATCGGCCATTTTTTTCTGATGGATTTTCCTTTAAAGGTGACCTTTTTCTTTTTTTCTGGCAGGTGTTAGTACGTTATTCTTGTGGTGGATTTCAGGGATCTTGACTACTGTATGTCTGGGTGTGTTTATAGTTGGGTTGATGCTATTTGGAATTGTATATGCTTCAGTCACTTGACTGTCATATTGTTTCCCAATATTTGCAAAGTTTTCTAATACTTCTTGCCATATCCTTTTTATATCATTTGTACTAACTCCTTTCTTGTTGATGCCAATTAATCTCACGTTATTTATCTTTGCATCATCTTGTAGATATTGAATTATTTTTTTCCTGCATCCTGGTTATTTTTAAGAGATCCTTTCTTTACCTTTTCACTAGCTGCAGAAGTGTCTTCAAGATCTGAGACTGTCTTCACTTTGATTCAGACAGCACTGCCAGCTTGTCACTGAGGCTTTAAATTCCTGTGTATGTCTTTGAGTCTGCTTTATGCAATGTATTTCTTTCCTACATTGCTCATTCAAGGTGTCCAAAGATTTTCTAAACTTCAACTTTTTATCAGTGCTTCTTCAGAAGCAGTTATTAATTCTTTCATCATGCTTATCTTTCTTTTTTTTTACTTAAGAAATTATTTCTGATTTGATTTCTTCTCCCATTCTGCAGTTGTCTTTTTACTCCAGATGCTATTAATTCAGAGTTCTTTTTTTACTTCAGATATTATTTCTAATTTGCTTTCCTGTATACCTATTTGTAGTTGTTTCTTTACTTCAGATGCTATTAATTCAGAGATTTCTATTTTTTGCTTTGGAGATTATCTCTCATCTGATTTCCTCTATACCTATCTGTAGATTTTTCTTTACTTCAGACTCTGTTAATTCAGAAATTTCAGCTGTGTGATTCCAATTTTCTTCTATGTTTGTGTTGCCTGCATATTTTGGGGGTGGGATTAGGTCCTGAGATTGCATTCTGCTCCTTCTCATTGTCATTGTGTAGAACACTGTCCTCTGACCTTTGGTGCAGAGCTTGACGTAATTATACTTTTAGTGTAATTCTTACCCAAAAGTGATTGTATGGTTAGGGCAGTTACACTTTTGTGTTTACAGAGCTATAGTTAGGAACACTAATAGTGGGGTAGTGATATTTAGCAGTTGACAGACTTTTATTTATTTATTTATTTTTATTGTTTAAATTTAACACGGGTTATATTACATATTTTATCATCAGATCAGTTTAGATTAATACACATAGGTATATAAGCTTGATCAAACAATTAAACATTAACCCTTCTAAATCAACATTATTATCTTTTTTTTCCCCCTTTCTTTTCTTTGGAAGTTGACATATTGCATAATGTCCTTACAATCATTCTACAGAGTACAGTGTGTGGGCATGACCCACCTCCCTATTGATGTTGCTTAGAAAAGAAAAGAAATAGAATATACTTCTCTTTGGACTAAGAGGAAGCAGGTACATATACAGTCAAATGTTCTGCAATTGCAGTGGGCCACAAGTGAAGCTTGTGATGTTGGAAGCTATTGAATCTAAGCCTCCTAAAGCTCATCTCACCAATCTAGCTCTGTGCTTCATGCATTGTACTTAAGCATTTTTTTTTTTTTTTCCTGCTGGGTGGTC